>JAODIE010018788.1:410207-488414 GCA_027575565.1 Diploeciton nevermanni
ATTAGTATGGATGGGTACGCTGATGGACCATTTGCCAATGTAGACATTTCTATCTTCATATGCTTGCAATCTTCAGAATATCAACGATTATAACAAATGTGATTCTATATCAAATGTTGACTGTTCATTTCAAATAAAGATTAATTTATTTCTGTAAACATAGTTTAGGTCGTTTTAACTAAATAATTTTTGTAATAATTGATTAATATGTATTAATATAATAATTTTCAATGAAAATCAGGCATTATAAAATATATTCTGTTCCTCTTCGATGATCACGATTGAAGCAGAAAATGATAAATCATGTCCATCAATTTTTTTCTTTGCAGAACCTAACTGTTAACAGTTTCCTTCGTATCAACTCTTTTCTTCATTTCCAGTCGGTCAAGCTGTAGCAATAGCTAGAGTTGAAGCGTTCAAGCAAGTGTAACTAACGAAACTTTGGCAATTGCTGCTTTTTATTCGCAGGTATTACTGGTAAGTTCTTCTTCAAGTGGCAGTTTGGAGTGTGTAGGGAATCAATATCGATTCGACTTGCACGTTCTTTATTTTTGTAGTCGATATACTACTGTGACAATTTTCGAAGTTTAAACGTCCTTCAGGTGATTGTCAATGTTTTACACGTTTTGCGTCTTGTTTTGGGAAAATTTCTTTCTCGCTTTCAATTTTTTTTTAACCAAGTAAAGAGAAAAATTTAATGAAATTCCAAAGTCTGCAAATGTAACATTCACATATCAACAAAACAAGAACAAACCCACTAATCCAAACACGATAGAGTTCCAATTTCAGATGATTTATCCAGCTCATAATTAATAACCGATTCCGAAAACCATTAGTCCCATTAAACACCAAAATGTCGGACGCTAGATAAACTGCATCCTTGCCTTACACTCATTACATTCTATATATTCCCTGCTCCATTCAAACACACAATCCGTTCGAACCATTCACCTTTTCCCCTTTCATGCAGATAGAATTAGACTCTAGAGGCATGTGTAACATGCATAATATGCGTATAATGCGTGTTTCACATGTAATATAAAAAAGCTGTTGTCATTCGGCGCCGCTTAATTTAAGGCGAGCTTACATTCTCCGAATTGAACATCATCGAATCCTGGCGGAGAGGAAGCGCAAAAAGACGTCAAACAAAAAAGAATCCATTCAGCTCTTTTCCGCTTCTTTGCGGCTCATGCCGATTCATTCAAAGGCGCACCGAAGTATTCTATTTCTATTAATCTATTCGTGGAATAGTGGCATAGTGGCAACTAGATCTTGTAACTATCTTTATCTAGGTCTAACTTTAGGTAGTTTAGTTCTAGTTATGAATGAAACGATTGTTTCTTTTTTACCTTGGCATTCTTACCAACGGCAGTTGAAGAGATGAAACATGAAATGAAAAGAAATCAATTTCAGAGAATTTCTCAAAACGGAGGCTGTAATTTTAATTTATTCAACGAATTTCATAATTTCAATGCTCAGGAAGCAAGAGACAAGAGAGAATGAGAAGGAAAAGATGTTGTAAACACAAATTTGCGACGGGAAATCAAATTTAATTAGTTGACGAGTTGAAATCGTTTAACACTTTCTTACTTCGCATTTACTCCCCTCTAGTCTGAAAATGTACTCGCAATATTAATATCACGCGTGGTTGCAACTAGATGAAGAAATCTGATGAAATTTACACAATTTCCTGTTGCAACTTAAATTTTCATGCCTTCATGCACTTTCTGGAAATTTGTATTTTCTTTAGATTGAAATTAATAGTTTACCTACTTCCTTAAAATTTCCACGTAAAATTAAAAGCTTCATATTTCACTAAAAAATTAAAATTCGCCAAGCTTCCAACCAACTAACCACACAAAACAAGAATAATACATGAAGTTAATAATACGATGTGCTTGCCATCTTTATAATACTCTGGATAATTCTGAAAGCGCAATCATGATTAAAAACATCTACAAAAAACACATATGCCCGAATTACTGGCGCTGGAAAATGAGTGTAGCAACCTAATACACCATGAAACTGCCTAAAACATAGAAATAATTAACATTAACACTCGCAAGTAACCCGCAAGTGTTTTATTGGCATGAAAACATTCGAAGAAGTAGAGTGCACTAAAAATATATTTAATTAATAAATCTAAGAAAGGAAGGATGTTATTAATCTGTTGCTACGCTTTTTATGTGCTAAGCAAAAAGCTTCGTTGATTCTTTCTCGTCAGTCACTCTGCTTTTCTTTCACGATGTCTGTCTGTAATTACCAGTATTAAATCAAACCGCACCGTTACTGTGTATCATCTGATCTTCTGTCTTTCACTTGGCTTTTCCTTCGTTGTTTATCGTATGTTTCATGTAGCGGGAACGTGGACGGAAGCACTTGTCGTTAACTTTAAACACCTGGTGCCTTCTTTCTTCCCTTTTCCTTGCCTTCTCCGACACATTTCTTTACTCTATCATTTTGGCTCACTTCTGAAATGTCGCTGAAAAACTCCCGACAGCAGCAGAATATTAAGAGTATCATGATATTTTTGTAATTTCAGAAACTTGAGAACTTCCCGGCTGATTTACTTTTCCTTCCTACTTCGTTCAAGAGATGTTTAATGACTTCTAGAACAGAGACAAAATTTCATGCTTTCATGGTCCTCGAATGTCCATCGACTATTTCAGGGTGATTGCGATCTATTTCCTAACGGAAATAATGAAACATCTTGCTTCAAATACTTCAAAATTTTAGAATACCTTGAAAATACCTACGAGACGCCACACCACATCTGTCAACTCTCGGTTGGATTTGGCATAACTTCCTGCTTCACCCTCGCAAGGCTTTTCCGGTGTTTGCATAGCATTGACATCAGAAAATTCGTTTTTTAAAGAAACAAGTTAGTTAACCAACTTCACCCTGATTAATCTTTAATCATGTGCATCACCTGCGATCGTGAATTATCACTTTTTAACTGCTTCAGCAGTATCTTAAATAATTTTCAACAATTGCGGATTACTTGTGTTGCTTGAGAATTGCGCCGAGTTGAGTTAAAATTTAACCAGCATTTTACAACTTTACGGGCGCTAATTTTAGTAAGAGCATTCTATTAAAACGCAAAGCAAAGCAGGGCAACGCGTCTGTTTTTTCTGCATCGACGCAGAGGACACATTGGTACACATTTTAATAAGCGAAGTGTTCGAACATTTTTTATTGAGTAAAAATTGAGGAATATTATTTTAACTTGTTGGACTTAGAAATACATTTTATTTCCTTGACTATTCTCTCCAAAAATGTGCATTGCAGTGACATCTTTCCTATTCTTCCGCAACATATGTTCAATGGAGAGAATGGAATCAGAAGAGAGAGTCAAGTGAAATGTCATACCGTAGGAGGGCAATGTAGGCAATATTTGCTTTAAAATAATTTCATGCAGTCATACCTGATTTCCCATCTACAAACAAAATGACAAATACAAACAAAGGTTACCTATAAACTAATAACAGCGTATTTGATTGTATATCATTCGAGTGTTTATTTTTCTGTTTTCATCTTTCCACTGAATTGAATCTTTGAAGAAACACGTTGTTCTTTGTGATTGTTTTGAGTCGGGCAATTTCATGCGTGCCTGCTATGTGGCAGGCAAATCCTTTTATGACCGCATTACGGCACATTTTGACCTGAATTACAATAGGTTGGCACCGTTGGCGGACGCGCTTGGAAATTGGAATTGAAGTGGGATGACGACGACCTGACACAAAAGTGTGCCATTTGCCGACCGCACGAAAAGAACTTTCGTACCTAGTGCTGCTTGTGCAAGAAGTCAAACAGCAAGCCCATTAGCAGGTTGCTGGCGCTAACCATGCGAGGCAATCGAAGACAAAACTGAAGACATGAAAGGCTGGCAGGAGGATAAACACATGCGACGCAAATCTTGCACTGCGTCCCACTTTCAGCGTCCAGGTAAATTGAGGACACTGATGTCGTGAATTAAGATTCAACTATAAAGATCAAGCTACTTGTCATGATTCGAGTCAATACGCAGGAGATTAACTAGTTTATAAAGGCGCCCTTATGATGGTGTTTTGATTTCCATCGCAAGTTAAATTACTAGGATTTTAAGTTTTGTCTTAAATCGAAATAACGTCTGCTTGGTTTGTAAATCGGATGCGCTTTTAGTTGTTTTTTTTTTTTTGTTTTTTCAAAGAATTCGGTTGCGCTACTTTTGCGCCTTGTGGGCCATTCCGAGTATACTACTACTGCACTACTTCAACGCATCTGATCAAATCGTACCGAGGAGAGAATGGAGAAATTAACCGCAATAACAGTTCATTTAGCTCGAGAAACCGCTACGTATCCCTGTCCTGTCGAAATCGACCGACAAACGACTCGACCTGATTATCCACAACGTGCCACAAGTTTTACTTGTTGGCATCCGCGAGAAACTCGACGATCTGAACCAGAATCAACGGAATTGTTTTCAGATCCATGATTAATGCCATTAATGGGATTTAAGGAATAAGACCATCTAACGAATTGCATGATAACTTTTGACCTTTTTCCAATGCTACTAACATCGGACTGACTTACATTCACCAAGTTACAAATGTTCGCAAGTCTGAGATGACATTGGAACTTTCTGGAGCCACCTTCACAATGTCAGTTTCGAAGAAGTCAGTGTAAATTGGCTGCGAGTGCAAATTTCTGGTTTTCTTCTACCTGGAGCTCTGGTTGAAAACTTTTAGGGTCCACTAATGATCCCGTGATGCCTCTAGTCGCCCCACAGGTTGAATAGAATTGCACCTTGCGTGCGTAGTGCATTGTATTCTCGGCTGTAAAAGAGGTGGAAGGGAAGAGAAGGGAAGGGAAGTGGTGGCGCGCAGGTAGGAAAGGTAGGACAGGTAGGCGAGAAAGCGGCGCACGGCGCGCTCGCCACCGCGCCGTCGTTCTTCCCACTTTGGCCCACAGGTCAAACCTGGAATGGCCGAAAAGCGGTCAAGCGATGCACAGGTGTTTTTACCGAAGGCGCACAGCTACGCCGCTCAGCCCGCTTTCCAGTGTCGCCGCGACAGCCGTGCCCGACGTGCCTGCTTCGTGTGAATCGTGTCCCTGGCCGGAGTAACCGCCACAGCGACGGCAGTCAAGCACTTCACGTAAGTACATGGCCCAAATACCCATCGTTGCAATGCGTGCGACATGTGAACTGATCGAATTGCGCGTGGTGTGTCACCTGTCCCACGATGGACTGCAAACTGGTTAACAGATGCTTTAATGCGCTGCCGACAACTTGATAAGGTTATAATCATTGTGCAAAGTGCGTCGGATGTTTACCGAAGGTGTCTGGAAAGGCGATTGCAAGGATGCCTTAGAGGAGGTAATCCAAGGCAACGAGCAGCAGAGCAGAAAAATCAGCCAGTAGAGTGCGTACAATGTTTGTACGCAGCAGAAAATTGCTATGTGAAATCGTGTAAAAGTAACGTTACTTTTTTACCTGTGTGTTACCTGTCATCCTGGCATCCGCCGGCACCGCGTACCTGTCAGCCGTTCCGCTCAATTCCGTTCCATTCCTCGGCGCGCCGATCATCAGAGGTAATTCTCGGACTGGTGGTGGATGCCACGCTGTGGAGGGCTTTCTTCCACTACTTCCACTTGCTTGCTGATCAGCGCGCGCCAGCTGCGGACCCGATTCGCGTGCAGCGAAACATTTCGGAATTTCTCATATGCTCTCGTTTAGTGTCGTGAATGCGTTGAGTGCCGCGTTGCTCCCGATTCGATCCACAAGTAAAACTTGCGTCGGAACGCGGGCATGGATTGAGCTGGATTGAGGAGAAACCAAAGCAAAAAGTGCTGTGATATTAGCAACATTTGCAATCTTGGCAAGTGCAATTCGCACGCATTATTCTCTCGTGTATTAACAACTCTGTGCTCCTAGCTGCAACGGATGTGTGTTGAAATTCGGTTTCTACTGCTGCGAATCGCAACTGTCCGCGAAACAATCGCAATAACAACAAACTCGGTAATGCAAAGTGATGTAACCAAGTGTGTAGCGTGTGTAACCATCAGTTACCGAAAGCAAATAGGTCACCAACATTTGCAATTCATCAGTAAACAAAACGAAATTTGCGCTTTTCACAGTTCATCTCAGTACGTGTCACCTCAATTTAAGTGTGCCAAATACAATTACCATGCCGCGTAATACGTTTGTGCTAATTTGATCTAATTTCCAGATGATCTACCTTCATATCAATCAAGTGCCTTCTTCAACGCGCAGGTGACTATGGCGGACACAGGCGTCCTCGAAACCGAACCCGACTCGGGTACCAACAACAACAACAATGATTCCACCCCGACATCGATGCACATCGACGATGAGGCCGACGAAAAAGTCTCCTCCGTCACGCAGAACTACGACTCCGATAACATGCACCGCTGCGACTCCTGCGACTTTGAGTGCACGTCCAAAGCATCACTCTCAGCCCACATCAACACCGCACACAAGCTCACCATCAAAGAAGCGCAAACCATTGAAACAGCGGAGACAGAGAACAATAACCAACCAGCAGCGACTCCAGACCGATTGCATCGAAAACTCTTCGAGTGCGATGTGTGCAACATGAAGTTCTCGAACGGAGCGAACATGCGACGACACAAAATGCGCCATACTGGCGTCAAACCCTACGAGTGCAGGGTCTGTCAAAAGCGGTTCTTCCGCAAAGACCATCTTGCTGAACATTTCACCACACATACCAAGACATTGCCTTACCACTGCCCAATCTGCAATCGCGGCTTCCAGCGCCAAATCGCAATGCGTGCGCATTTTCAAAATGAACACGTTGGTCAGCATGATCTGGTCAAGTCATGCCCACTGTGCTCATATAGAGCAGGATCAATGAAGAGTCTGCGTGTGCACTTCTTCAATAGGCACGGGATTGATCTGGATAATCCTGGCCCTGCCGGGTCGTCTGCCTCTTTGCTCGCTGCAGCTGCGCAACAAGGATTCCCGATTGATGGGGCGCTGAGTAATTTGACAGGGTTGAGCGTGAGCATGACCAGCACGAATTACAGCGACAGTGGGGATTCAACTGGAGCGAGGTCCACGGATAATGCGACTCCGCCGATGCACTTCTTAACGCCACATGTTGAGATTTCGATGGCAGATGCGCCAGCTCCGGTGTTTTCTCCTGGATTGTCAGAAAATCAAAACTCACAGCCAGGCCAAAGCAGTGGGGAACATGAAATGAGGCAAGGGACTCTAAACGGAGAGGATCCAGGTTCTCCACAATCTGGGGATTCAAATTCAAATGCACCAACAAGCTCACATAACAATAGTAGAAATATGGAACATGAATCAAATATTACCCCTTCAATATCTTTGATTCCCATCAAGCAGGAGCCTGGTGAAGAGTTTGACAAGCGGAATGGGCCTGTTAATCTGTCCACATCACCCATAGGTATTCATTTATTGCTCTGCATTTTCAATTTATATGTGATTATCTCGGTTTTAGGCCCAACTCAAGTACAATCAGCATCGTCAAGCAACCTCACCTCTCTCATTAAAGTTTCACCACTCAAATCCCTTCTCCGTGATGATCTGAAGCGCAAAATCGTCACGAGAAGCAATACCAGAAACAGATCGGCGCCCTCTCCAAGCGCCAACATCGTTGCTGAGGGCAATGGTGAGGCTGCCACGACCAACGGTGCGATTACTTCGACTGGACCTGAACAACCCTCGGATTCCTCCGTGTGGCGAGGAGTTGGAGGACGCAAAATGTGCTCAAGCTTGCAATGCACATACTGCGGCATTGCCTTTCCCGACCAGACGTTGTACTTTTTGCACAAAGGCTGCCACTCGGATGCGAATCCGTGGAAGTGCAACATCTGCGGCGAGCAGTGCTGCAACGTTTATGAATTCAACTCGCATTTACTGAGCAAAAGCCACCAGTGACGCTGATAGTACAATTAATTTATTATTTTTTATTTAAAACTAACTTGAGTTAGGTGCGAAAAAAATTGCAGTGTTAATTTATGTGTAAGGCGGTGGATGCACTAGGTCAGTAACACACTCAAACTCGGACATTCCGCGCTCTTTTGAATGGTTTTTAAGTTGAATTGATCAGAATATGATAGACAAGATCAAATTATGATCTCGATTGCAGTCACTTGGTTTTAATTGAGTTTTACTTCATTGCTAGTGATGGAAATACGTATGCCTGATAAATCGTGAGAACTACATAGCGACATTGGTAGGGAAATGTACATATTTTGAGGGTTAGTGAGGAGTATTCAGAGTAATTACCTAAACACACCTAGAGTGCCTACTTATGTGATGTAAAACAATTGAAAATCGACATTCCGTCCACTTTTACAAAGATTTAAGAGAGTTTACGATTTTGCTATTGTTAGACAACTTAAGACAACCTGAAGAGCTATCTACAAATCCCTAGACTTTAGCGATTAGAAACGTAGAACTGCAACATGCAATTACAGAGATTTATTAGCAGTTAACACAAATATAAATGAGAATATTTTATTAAGTAGGAAGGAAAGCTAGCAAATCAACTGTTAAAGTAGTCCGTAACACAATGACGATCAAAAGCATTGCAAATGTTTATCAAACAAGAATTTTTACTTGTTTTTGATGTTGATGTTAACTCCAGCGTGCTGTTAGCCTTGTTAAACAAATTGTTGCATAGTTTACATTCCACAAATTTTTACAAATTGAAACTGTTGACGAAGTGCAATATTTTTAACTGCACTCAATTCGAAACATGCCTTAACGCTGTACATTCCATTAAAATGTTGTTAATAGGGTTGATGAAATAACTCACGAGGTGTGAGCAAATGAAGTTAGTATTAAGAGAATAAGAAATGGATTAAAACATTTATCCAAATGATTGTACGATTGGTAGCATTTATTTATTATTATTATTTATGATGCGCGTTCGCGTTTGTTTTGTAAATTTTATTCATATTTGTAAATTGATTATTTAAGTTTAGGACTTACCGGGTGATAGGGTATTATAATTTCATTCTTCATGACTTGCAATTTGCTCTAAGTCCTTTTGAATCAGTTGACTTAAGTTACACAACTTGAATCAATAAAAAATGTTTACAAGTTCGATACCGCTCAATATTATTTCAATTATGTTACGAAATCTTTATTAACGTAATTAAACCAACAAACTAAGCTCACTTCATCGTAAACTAAAAGCGGCGCAGCTCCATATAACAATTTAGTTACTTTGTTAGTACAAGTAAAGGAAAAAATCATTTCTTATGTTTCTCCAGCTCCTTCAACAAGGCATCAGCCTCCGTTTCATCCTTCACTCGCAGTAAAATTGGCACTGGAGGCGGCTTCTCATCTGGCATCGGAATGCATACCAACATCACATTGTTCTTCCCCATTCGCTGCGTCGGCACGGATTCTGATAAAATAAAATTACATAAAAGGTTCCCCAGATTGGTGTCAGCTCTAACAATGAGCTGTGTTTTCTCCGAGTCCGGCACCTTCTTTAGGAACATGTTACCACATCCACGATTAGCATAATTGCCCTCCTTCTTTACATATACCTTGCATCTGATTGTATACACATAGTCTTTTTCTACAACAGGAGTGAATTCTACTTTTGGAGGTTCATCTTCATCATCTTCATTTTGTATTTCTGTTGTAGGTGCTGGAGTTGCAGCAGGTGTGGCTCCAAATGAAAATGGTGTTTCAGATGGTGCAAATGGTTTCGAACCAAATAGACCGCTTGAGGAACCACCCCCGAAAGTGGTGGACGATGAAGACATGGCAGCATTCGCGCTTCCAAAGACAAATTTAAGCGGCGAAGAAGTTTCCTTATCTTTGTCACTAGTGGGCGGTGAAGATTTACTACCTGTACCAAATGCAAAACAACTGCCAAAAGCAGGTTTGTCAACTTTATTTGTACTTTTCTCTTCTGTTGATTCCTTTTTATCAGTTATAGGTTCTACAGGCGTAGTTGATTTGAATGAGAAGCCAACAAGGTCTTTCTTTGAATTAATAGCAACATTGTTGACGTCCAACTCAGTCAAATACCGTTCATAATCCGTGAAAATTGGTTTCAAATTGATGAAGGGATTTTCTTTAACATGTTTCTCAATCCAACTGAGAACACTTTCATTTAAACCTTTTAGTTTTGCATAATACTCTGTTTGTTCTTCAGTGGAGTCTTCCTTACCGGAATTTAAAAGTGTTTTTGATATAGGAATTGTTGTTTTGGGTGACCCCAAGTTTCCAAAAATATTTGTTGATTTCACATCAGTTTTAGTTTCAATTCCATTTGAAAACAGTGGCTTGGATGAATCTACTGTGGAAGTAGTTGTTGCTAGAATTGAAGGAGTAGTAGTATTAGATGGTGTCTGAACTGTATTTGAATTGTTGAGAAAACTAAATGCCGCATTTGGATTTGGTGGTGCAAAACTTGAAAAACCAGTAAAGCCACCAAAAACAAGCTTCTTGCCACTTCCATCTTCACTCAGCACCTAAAATAACATTTTAAGAAAATACCATATTTAAATGTTTCTCAAAAATGTGTACTCACTGCACTTTCACCTGTATTTCTCCTTCGAGCAGTCTTCATAACTCTTCCTTTGAGAGTTTCTGCAGATGCTTGTTTGAATGTTCCAGCCTCCTCCACCTCATCATCGCGATCCCAATTATCGTGATTCAAATCATTTGCTGCCGATCTTTTTGCTGCCATTATGTTATTGTTTAATTGTTCAATTTGCTTCCAATTTACAAGTGCGGTGGCTTATAACCTACATATAACTTCCTCCGGTGAGAAGTCGTTCACATGCATTTATCCACGCACCTAGTTAAACACGGTAACACACTGTTGATTGTGGCATAAATTGAGTTGTAAATAATTAATAATTATTATAGAATGTTGAGTAATGATTTCAGTCGGAATGCAAAAGATTGCATAGTATTTTTATTTCGTGCGGGAAAATGCACGCTTCGCTTTGGTTGACATGATTGTCACTTGTTGATGTTGGGTATTCGAAGTTGTTTTGAGAAATAATTAAAAAAGAAATCTATAGAAAATACATACTTTGTTTTCATACTTCTTGCTTCCGATTCGAGTTCAGTTCCCGTCCGAGACAAGGAACATTAAACGTTTTTGTGTAAATTCAAGTTAATTACAAAATGGCCACAACATTAGTTGCCTATAATACAAGTGAATTCAAAATTATGATTTTATTACTTTTCTTATGGCATTTCTATTTCTTTTGGTTTGTTTTCTTATTTCCTTCCTTAAAAAGAAAGAGTTGCCAGATCTTATCAATCTCAAATCAACCAATAATAAATACGCTTAGTCATTGCTAAGTTTTCAGCAACAATAAGGTAATGAAAAGTCAGTTTGACGTTTCGGAAATTACCAAACATTGGTGTCAAAGCTTCAAAATTCTAGATGAATACTAGCGTATGGTAACGTGTTCCTTAGCCACTTTTAAATCAAAACGTTCAAAACCAGCACTTTATAAATGATTGATGGAATAACGTAGCTAAGAATGCGTGCGCCATAGGAATCAAATTCATTGTTAGTCATCTACAAAATGCGAACAATTAACGCTGGCATCAATACAGACAGCTTCATCACGGGATATTCGGTAAATATAGAATCTAGTGGAAATTTTTCAAATAGCAATTATTTAGAGGCATGGTAGACGATCAGTGCGTCACCTGCGTATTGAAAACGATGACACCTTCGTTAAGATCTATGCAATTGGTGCCATGCTGGGCAGGGGGACCTTTGGAACGGTGTTTGCGGTGCGCGATATGAAGGACAACAAAACTTGGGCGACAAAAGTCATCGAAAAGAAATCAGTGAGTTCTGTAAACTGCACAAACTCATTACCTTATTACAGATGATAATCTAAAAAGGTTTCAGACGTCCAATCAAAATTTAAAAGTTCTCGAACGTGAAATTAACATACTCAAAGTCCTCAACCACCCGCACATCATTGCCTTGCGCGAAGTACTCGAGTCCCAAACAAAAATCTACCTTATAATGGAAAAGTGTTTGTCAGACCTGTCGAAAGTTATCCAAGATAAGACAATATCCTTCAATGAATTGAACGTGAGACCAATCATCAAAGATTTAACAAGTGCCATTACCTATTTGCACAAAAACGGTAATCATTCCGAGGAAGAAATGGAAAGGAAGGGAAAGGCTAATTATCATTATCAACTGTGTCCTCAGACATTGTCCATCGCGATGTAAAGCTCGAAAACGTCCTGGTTGCAGAGAATCCCGCCGATCCAACGGATCATCTCTTCATCAAGCTCACTGATTTCGGCCTCAGCATCGTCAAAAGTGGTCATGGCATCACCAGCATGTTGAGTGAACGTTGTGGGACCCTTCAATACATGTGTAATCTCCTCACACCTCTCTAAATTCACAACAATTTTAAAACCTTACTTAATCAGCCCCCGAAATCCTGCAATCCAAGACTTACAGCCAACAATGCGACGTGTGGTCCATTGGAGTCATGGCCTACTTCATCATCACCTCAAAGATGCCTTTCGAGGGTAAAACAGAAGATGAGTTGATCACGACGATTTGCTCAATTGAGCCCAATCTGCAACATTCATTTTCACCTGAATTGAAGGACTTCGTCAAGCGAGTTCTCAACAAAGACCCTGCAGCGCGAATTACGGCGGCAGAGTTGTTAAATCACCCATGGGTGCAGGCGAAGAAGTTGATCGACTATACCCAATCACACAACGTCATTGACATGATGCGTTTGTGTAACAAGGACATGCGAGTAATTTCTCCCACAATTAAATACATAAACATAGTTTTCTCTTACTTAGATTGAAATACTCTCTAGGTAAGTGTCGAGGATGATCCAGACGAGTTGTTACTCACCACTAATCAGGAGGTTTATCGATCCGCGGCGGCAATCTCGGTGAAGAATGTTACCTTTGACAAGAAAAATCGACGGAATTCCAACACTGGTGGTGCCAGGAATCTTTCTGCACGCAGAGATTCACGCACTAAACCTATGCATCGATGAGGGCAAATCTGTGTTGTGTTTAGATTTATTTAAATATTTCTGTTGTTTATCAGTGTTGAATTACTATTAGAAATGTTAATTATGCTAATTTACTTGGATTCCATAGCGCTCCACTGAATAGCACAAAAATAGAATACAGGACACCAAGCCCAAACACTCTCATCGATTGTAAATATTTATTCAAAAAAAAAAAAAACAAACAAAAAAGAACCTTACAAAGTAACAACCATAAAATCGTTATCAGTACATATACATTTCATTACATTTTGCATTTATTGTTTTCATTTTTTCCAACCACCCTCTTCACAATTTTCTCGTTACATTCGTTTTACAATTCAATCTACGCTCGTTACTCTAGCAACGAAAATATGTGTACAATGTGTACCTATTGTATTTGAAACGTCGCTAATTCCCAAAATAAAATTGCAACAAGAGAAAGAAAACGCACACAAATATCTCAATCGTCCGCGTCAACATTTATGGTATTAATGTAATCATTGTAATAGTTAATAGGTACATGAATAATTTGCAAAAATATGCCATATTAATTAATAGTACATACAATACGTAATATGCAATAATAAACAAATAAACTGCGTCCAAAAATACATTTCTTCCGAAGCCATTTTTTCGTTAGGTGAATTGCCGTGAGATTCGTCTTGCAACGTCGTTGCCACCAAGCTTTTCATCCATTTTTATGACTTGCCTTGTGCTGCTTGACAAATCCACGACGTATCTCGCGATAAACAATTATAAAACGGCTCCCGAATAATAACCCTGAATAACCATTGTGTTTATTGTATTTGCAATTTCATCATCATTATCAAGTGAAGCTCTGTCGTATTCGTTATTTCCCCACACGCTTTTCTTTCGCTCTTAATTTACTATCATCAGCTCATCTAAAAATTGTCTTCACCAGATTTTTCTTACCCAAAGAATAAACTATAGCTACCGGAGAAGGGAGAAGAAGCGTGTACACGCTAAAGGAGTGTACACTAGAGAAATACCAAGATGTGATTAGAATATAAAAGAAAAAATAAAGAACCAGATTGGAAATCAAAGTTTCTTGCATGCCATGATTCCATTCTTGAAATAAGTAAATAAATCAAATCTTTTTGTCAAGTTCAAGTTTCTGTCTCTCGGACTCCGGCTATTATTTTCACCTGCCACGCCGCCGAGCTCTTGGCAATTTTCAAAGTCTTATTATCTAGAAAAGTCAAGGTAACGTTATTATATGTAAAACAAGCAATTTTAATGCGGGCTCAACTTGCTATCAAACAATTTTCTGCAAAATCGCATCGTTAGCATTGCTTCAACTCGTATCTACTAGTTTCGCAGCGCGCAGAATTTCATCGTTAATTGTAATAATTGTAAAATGGAAATTTGTGTAAATATCAAGAGATAACAATTACGCTTAGATATTAGAGACTTGCATCTAGTGCGCGAGCAACCAGTAAGCGCTAATCGTAGAAATGGCAATAATAAAATCTTTGGATGTTTTTCGTACATGCGATAATTCTCGTCATCATGTAAAATGTAAATTTTGTAAACTCGTAAATGGCAATTCAAAAAGTCAATTAGTTTTGGTGTCGTTAAGGAGCCAAGGATTATCGTTATTAATGTTTTATTCTTAATTTTCTGTCCTGTTTCGTCCAGAAATAAAGAGCAACCGAAATCAACTACAATTAGAATTGGAAGTAGTTTCATGTTATTTCCAGGCATCACGTGCACGTGTCAATATATTAATTATGTATATGGTAATTAATAAGTTGCAATTGGCGCGTTGTTGCTTCTCACTGCATTGCTCCACAACTCAAAGCTCTAGCCTACGCTCGTCCGTCATACAGTGATTTAAAGTACTTGTAAATGTTTAAATATTCCGTAAATCGCTAGAAAATTATACGCAAAAACATTTGAAATTTCCAAATGATATGTCCACTGACTACCATACAACTCGCCTTAATACACTAATATGCTTAAGGTTTGTCAATTAATTCACGACCTAGGTCTACAACTAGTGCACATCATCTCCTGATAAACTAACTAAACCCCAATCAGAAATGCATTAAACATCTATGCAAAACACACTAAAATACATCGATTACTCTAATCAACGACTATGTATCCGTTTCAACGCTTTGAAACACGTGTTAAATTTGTTAGAATTTAATAATTCACACACAACTTGTTCAAAAATATCCATTTGTAGTATTTTAAATAGTAGTTTAAATTTGTACTCTTGCTGACTAAAATGCAGTTTTATTTCCAATATCCGCTCAATGTCCCAACCAACAAAATCAATTTCGCAAAGTCCAATAAATGCCAAAGTGAAAGGTAAAGACCGATATTGCACAGATTCTGATCAATCCTACAACTACTATTTGAAAACATTATCGAAAAACACGTCAAAAATATGGAGATGAGTGTACAGACATCACATACATCATCTCTAGCTGAGACCAGAAGGAAAATAGTAAACCTCACAACCAAGCATAATGACTGCTCATTATAATGCGCTGGGATTAAGTTGCTTCATACGAGATAAGGTAGATAAGGTATTTACTTCTTTTCACTTCCGTCGCTTACATTAGAAAATATTTATTATTCATTCAAGTGGTGTATAGATATATTATATATGGTCGTTTCAAAATGATTGTACAGAGCGTTATCTAGAAATTCTCAAGAATCCAAGTTTAGAATCAAAGTTTGCTCATTTTGCAGGAGCGCAAAACAGGTGTGTTGATATTAGGTCATTAGTCAACTATTGTGGAGTAGTTTCAATAGCAACTCAAGCTAGTAGCTAGCATTTTATATAAAGAATTTTATATATCCAATATATTATCAAATGGTCATTCGACTATTGTTCAAATCGTTGCGGCAATCCATCTAACAACAATTACACCGCATCAGCCTAAGTTTGTCTCGTGAAGTACTTATTGCTATAGTTTAAATGTTATTATTTTCAAGCTTGAATTCTCGCTAAGTTCAAAATCGGTTGCGATTCCTCAACAAACACCCGCATTCGACGTACACCAAACTTGTAAACATCCAAATGAACAATGAATGTACGAGTAATAAATGTATAATTTATAAATATTAACTTTTGTATGTGTTTTTTTTTTGTATACATGGCGAAAATACGAGTATCTAAAAACGTTTAATATTCTATCCTTCCCGCAGCGGTAATTGCCTGCCATTAATTAATAAAAACCCGCACCATTTGTCTCCCTGCTTTGTACACGATTCATGATTTAACATTTAATATTTTGTCAAATATTATGAGACTGTTAGCGATTGTAAAAATCATCAAAAATCTATCACATTGATACACGTTTCATATTTTGAATATTTGAATATATATATACACTTTGAAAGGTAGTGTGTGTTCGGGACAAAACTGGCGTGCGACAAGTTAAAATACACGCGGATTCAAAGTTAGGGGATTACAGTGGTTTTAATATTGCGTTGGTTTTGGGAAATCCTCCGGAAATATAGAGTCCTAGAAGTAAGATACATCTAATTTCTATGTTAACATTCGTACTACGATGATCAAAACACGCTTGAAATTGATTTGTAAAGCAAGTTGATATTTTTGTGTACTTCATTCAACGGATTTTGATTCCTCGATTCTTAGACTTGAGGTATTACATATGTAGTGGTTTTCTATAATAAGTGAGCAAATGCTTCCCTCGTCTCTCTGATAAAATGTAAATATGTAGATTTGTGTCAATTTTCTTTGGCGAGAAAACTATGTCGATGCCACTTTCAGCGTCAAATTGTCAACAATTTTAGTGTTTACGATACATCTCGAGGTGTATTACTAGCTAAAATTATTATGCAACGCCTCACTATAAGTTTCATATTAAGTTATTAACGTGTTGATTCTGCATACGTTCCAATTACATTAATAAATATTGCCTTGAATTTGTTCTGCAGACAAACTAAAATCAATTGTTAAACAATTAAATAAAATAGTAACCCACTAGAATATTATATCTAGCCTAGTATCCTAGAATAATTTCATCATTGAATAATTGTAAATATAGTACACATAGTGTAATTGTAAAGTTGTAAAATGACTTTCAATGACTTGATTTCGCTTATTGTAAACTCCCTCCGCATAACTCTGCACATACATTAATTGTAAATAGTTTTGCATGTTTTATTCGTTTACCACTAAGAACTAATTTTTTTTTTGTATTTTTCGTTTTTTTCTCTGCATTCTTTGCATATTCAAGAGATAAAATTGACATCACAAGTAAATTTGTAAAGTTGTTCTGTTATACGCTAGATTATTACTAATCAATTTATAGTAATAATGTCGTAATATAGAGGAGGTACGGATATTGTATAGTCCTAGTTAAAAATTTCAAACTGTTAATGCCTGTACGCTGCACAACTGTAACTGATTTTTGACATATCGATGATACACAACTCGTAGGTTTGCAATTGTTTACACGTTGGATTAGTTTTTTTTTGTGTTTTGTTGCTGTATATATAATATATATACATAAACATTGTTATATATTTTTCAAATATTTCTTGCGCGTCGCACTAAATTTTAAAATGATGTTTAAAACGCTGCGTTAAGGACATTAACCCTCCTACATTGGAATAGTAGTTCATGTAGGGCGTGCAACGCGCAAAATAACAACGACAGACTAAGGTCACAACTTATCCTGAAGATACTATTATCACAGGCGCGGTCTTCGCCGTGGCTGCTTACACTATCTATTATTCACACCCAGCCCCCTTTCAATTAAAAAATAAAACAAATCAACTTTCAGCCACTGGTCATCTTTTAAATATGGTAGTAATTTGGTATCGCTAATCTTTGGATGCAAGCAGTCACGGTGATATTTTTGTATTTTATTTTTTTTCCTTTGAAGAACAAGTTAATTAATCCTGAACACAGCACGCATTCGTTTCCAATCACACTGAACATCGCCTCACTAAGATTCACCCTTCATCATTCATCACCCGAATTTTGGTATTGAAAGTAATCGATATTAATAATACAACGGCATCCTCACTCCACGTCATGTATTCAATTGTATTGTTACGCGGTTACGCAATATTAGGCTGATAATGTACGTGTATATCATTGTTGTTTGCTTAATGTATTAATGTGTTTCGTGTAGACATAGTAGATATAGAATACATGTCTATGTACAATATGTAGATATAAATAATCAATCAACATTCTTAAAACTCTTACTTTTAGTACCCTACAATTAAAGACAGCTACGGATGATGGCACAATGTATAATGCTTTTTTCCCTTCCATTAATCAACCCTCCTGCATTAGTTAATCATGTCCGATCAATACACACAACTGATCTAAGCCTAATATCCTAGAAAGTGATATTCGAACGCGTCTCCCTCTTTTAATACTACGCAATATTTTTCATTTCAATCGATCCAAGGAAACGCCTAAGCAACCTGAGTACGTATACAATTTTGAATGTATGGTAAACTAAAGATATCCAGTAAATACCTTTACATAAACTCAATTCGATTAAAATCTGCACAATGATAACGTTCATTGCCTATCATTGTGGATAATTGTAAATAAAGCAATTGAAAATTTATCAAACAATCAAATTCTTTGATCTCATTTTGAATAGTTTAAAAAAATAAATAAATAATCACAAGAAACAACAAGCTTATCAACTAAAAATACATTTTTTGCATAGTGTTAGTAATCATAAAGTAAACTAATCAGCCTAGAACTAATAAAACAAACGGAATGATTTTGTCTTGTCCTAAAGTATCCCGCTACTTGCATCTTGTACCGAGACAAAACTAATAATACACCGACACTGACAACAATTAGGCGATTGCAAAACATATTAGTGTATATAAAAACGTCATAAACGCATGTGGTTAGTATATTGTAATCGTAGTTTTGTATAATATCAAAAAGATTGTGCTCGTATTTTGCCACCACGCCGAAAATTGTAACAGGTATCATTCGAAACTTCAAAAGAACGAAAACTAACCGTCACTCAAACGAGATTCGTCCTCAATGTGTGCAATTTTTGGTATTACGCTATTGCTATGAACAATTCGAAAGGATTATAATTTTGTAATTGGCACATTAAATATTCCCTCTTAATTAATAATAAACCTTCAGCTTATTAATCTCACTCGCGTTTTGCCACGGCGGCTTTTGGTTACATTTTCAATATTGTTAATTGACATGACAAATCGAAAATTAAAAATAAAATTAATAATAGTTAACGTGTAAATATTTAGGAACCTTATTATCTCTCTTTGTCTGCACTGCACATTGTTGTGTGATTTTCAAAAAAATATCAAAAACAAAACATTACTAACGAGTTAAAATAAAACAGTGTTGAATTTTCATAGTTGAAGTAGTGTAAACTTTTAATTTTTTTTAAAATTTCTTCCATGGCGATTTTCTGTGTACGGTTGCTATGATTTGCTCAATCAACTCTAGCAAATATTGTGATTTTTTTGTGTTTTTCTATTTTTTCTCACTTAAGAATTAATAATCGTCATTGTATATTAATTGTAAATATTTCGTTCTTTGTAGTGTGATATAGTTAGAAATTATGTGATTATGTCAGCTTCGCGATACGAAAAAAGTGTAAATGTCTCACATTTTCATTCTTCTCGCATCAAAAACTCAACATAGAATAAAATAGCCGCTCGCTTCTCTAAATTGAAACGCGTGATCATTAATGGCTATTAGTAATTTGACAATATGTTCAACTTTTGAATCCTTTTAGACGTGATTGAAACGCGTCGCTTGCAGCTAGCGTGTTCGCATTTTCGATTACAACAAATCAACAACTAGTAAAATAAAATCAGTTCTGTGAATAAAAAATTAATTACACCTAATGTATAAAAGAGATCAAAAATACTACTTGCCGATGATGAGGGCATTGATAGATGGCGCTTGTCTCGCTGGTCGGCAAATGTGTGAAGAGTTTTTAGTTATGTTGATTTTTTAGGATTTCGGTTTTCTTGCTTTTTTCTTGCATCGACGGCTTCTTAGAGAATGTACAGTGTGTTGAGCACCAAGACGTGATGGTTATTCTTGGCCAAGGTGACGACGTAACCCTCGGAAGTAATTTTTAGCCCACAGCAACGAGATACCTAAGAAAGAAGCATTCTAAGTTCACACCATCACACATATCAAAACGAGAATACCTTGACGTAAGGACACTCGAACTCCGAAATAAGATCGCCTTCCCGATTGAAAACAGCAACATGAAAACGATTGCCATGCGAATCACCAATCAGAATATCACCGGCGTCGGAAATGTCAATGCCATTGGGATAATTAGTAATATTATCCCATCCAATGCGACGAATGAAGTTTCCTTCCTCGCTGAAAATGACCACATTGTGACCCTTGAAGTCACAAACGTAGAAATCTTTACCTGTCGAAGTAATAACAATATTACACACTTCGACCCAAAGATAAAAACACAGCAAGTACTAACCATGAATGGCAATATCTGAAGGTTCACGCATGTAATCACTGCAATCAAACCACCTAATCAAGTCCCCATTCTCGGAAATAACGAAAACAGTTGGACTGACACTGTCCACAGCAACAATTTCCCCATTTGTAGTAACAGCTAAACCAGCAACGATGTCAATGTACCTGATGGCGATTTTTTTTAAGAAGTGGCCATTCTTGGTGAATATCTGCATCCTCGAGCGTTCGTTACCACGGTCACAGACGACATACTTGCCACTAGAGCGCATTACCGCAACTTTCCGCGGATACCATAACTGGCCTTCGTCCTTCCCAGCGACGCCAAATTGAAATTTAAAAGTTCCATTCTTATCGAAGACCTTCAATCAAAACACGTCTTCAACACGTCTAACTTGCATCACACGAGTCAAATTCTGTTTCTTACCTGAATACGATGATTATTAGTATCAGCCACAACAATATCCTCCTCCAAACCCAAACAAAATCCATGTGGTGAGTTAAACTGTCCTTTTCCAGCTCCCAACTGCCCAAACTTGCATCTTATTTGCATTGGGCACACTTTTCCAGCCCGCTGCGGCGGTGGCCCACGTCCAGCATGGCCCATACCATCTGGAATTATATCATCCGGAGTGGACAATAACGGAGATGTCGAAGCAGACAACGGAGCAAACCCATTTAGCAGATTATTTGTCAAAGCAGGAGAGTTCGCGCGCATCAACATGCCACCTCCATTGGAAATGCCATGATCTCCATTGTTAAATCCCCCTAGTTTGGCCAACGAGTGAAGATTCTTAAACGCCGTGTCACTAGTGAATAGATCAGCTAAGAATGGAGGCTGAGTTGGAGAAGCGGCTGTGTTTGTGTTTTCAGCTAAGCTGGCAAGTTGGGTAATGTTATACTCTGCAATACTTGTAAAGCCTTGAAGCCCTCCACTGGAAATTGGAGCAATTGGCGGTGTCGTAGCCAAGGCTAGACCTTGGAGATTAGAAGTCAAGTCACCATCGAATGATGATTGCATTGAAGTTGGTAGGGAAATTGGACTGCTTGTGGTCTGAGAGTCATCTGGTAAGTTACCATTCGGAATGGGAATCATTGGGAGGGTTACCTGAAGGAGTTTCTCTTTTTTGACTTCTAAGTCTTGAATTTCAATACTGTCAGCATTAGAATCAGCTTCAGTCTTAAAGTAACCAAAGCCTTTTTTCGCCAAAGTCTCGAATTCAGTAAGATCCGTGATAAATTCAAACGAGTAGTTGCATTGTGGCTTATTTAATGTCTGAATCAATCTCATCAATTGATTCCCAACTACAGAACGCAGGTACAATATCTCGGAAGCAGTTCCTACTTCCAGGACACGGGTCGCATACTTGCAAGCATCCTCAACGAGCTCCGAATCTCTCCCAACCTTCTGAGTCAAATCCATAATTTTCAATTCTCTCTCCCTGTAGAGATTATTTAGTTGTAAAAGAGCGTCTTCGCAGCACTTTTCCAAAATCGCTTTATATGACTGATATGACTCGGTGATGAGATCCTTAGCCGTACTCTTCTGATTGGCAAGCTCTTCCAACGCGCTATCAAGATCTCCAGAAGCTTTATACATGTCATCGGCAATTGTCTTGGTCTTCTCCACCATACACTGCAGTTCCTCGCGAACGCGTGGCTCCGACTCCAAGAACTGCTCGTATTTATGCCCAGCTGCACTGTTGTGTTCCACCTTGATACACTCAGCACAGACTGGCGTTTCGCAGGTGCCGCAGTAGTGGATCAGATGCTCATTCGGATGTTGCGAGCAGATCAGCGGCTTGTGAATGGTGATCTTCTTGCCCTCGGCGCGCATCTCATCAAGCGAAAGAACGACATGAGTCTCAAAGAGACGCATGAATTGATGAGCCTTTTCGCAATGATTGCAGAGCAAATTGTGGCACGTTGAGCAGCGAGAAACGGCCACCTCCTTGGCGGTGCAGCTGGTGCACTGCAGATTAGTCGTGTTGGTCACGTCGGAGATGTTCGTGGACATGACATCCAAAGACAAAGACGCCAATTTTTTATAACCAACCTAATAGGATAATAAAGAAGTTTATAATACAAGTGTAAGTGAATGCTCTATGTTTTAAAGTGAATCTAGCGCCCTCTGACGTGCTTCAGTCGTAGTTTATCCGCAGTACAACCGCCCCCGGTACGACGCACGACACGAGAATCACAGCAAATGCCGCAACCGCGCCGCCACCCCGCGGGACACGTGCGGATTTAGGTCATGACCCAGTTCCGCAACTGGATCCAACCGCATTGACCTACATTGACAACTAGCTGCACAATCAGACCACAAGCAAACTATACAGAACTCAAGCTTCTAATTAGACTCTTCCAATTGGTCACCCACTGTTTCACATCTGCCAACCTTATTAGATTCCAATTATGCTGAACTAATTCTTTGCCAATTGAAGTTGAAATTGAAAAGTGAATAAGACTTACATTAGTTTCCTGTTCACAGACTGGGCAGCAAATGACAGTGACTGGACTTCCAGCATCACCACCTCCATCCATCAGCTTCATGTCCAGGCATTGCTCACAAAACACATGCAGACATGATAGTAATCTTGGAACCACCAATGATCCCCTGAACAAAAAAGGAATTGATTATTATATAATAATGAAATAAATCACTGATTTATGTCATACCTGCACAAACGACAACTGTCTGGATCACACATCAATGCATTCTCCAATGGACTAGAACTACCACTCTTTGCTCCATCCCCAAAAATAGTGCCAGACAGACTGTAGTCATCCTTTGAATCAAAATCCTTGTCACAGTAATCCTGTTTCAGTTCATCCATTGCAACTAATTGCAGCTTAAATTCCCGGCAAGTTTACTCCTAAACAACTTCTCCTTTTCTTCTTGTAGCTTGCAGTGAGAAATTGTAGTGTGATAAATTTTAAATTTGCTGTAGGCCCTCAAATTTGCAAAATTAAGAAATGTTGATCATCTACATAGAAACAATATCAACAATTAATAATCACGAATTGTAATTTAGTAATGTTTTAGAGGACGCAAGTTTTTTTTAATTAAAACAATTAATATAATGTTGATAAAACATTAACCAATCCTGTTTAATGTGTGGGAGTTGAAAGCGAGGTTAGTTTGCAGCACTGCGTGCCGCAAAGCTCAAATCAATCAATCCCATCGCTCTCACGATGTGTTTATATTTATATTCTAGCGACACAGAATTATTGCCATCATACATTATAATATGCGAGCAACATATGCAGAACATGCAATAATAAAAATGTGAATTGTTTGAAGACTTACCACTGCCATGACGAGTGTGTGGAATTGTTTGGCAAATGGCGCGTCCCACTTCGCGTTCGAGTTTGAGCGATCTGAGCAGCGAGCACCGCGAACTAAAAGCAGCAGCAAGGGCACGCACGATGCGCACGCGACGGCGGCGATTGCGGCGGCCAATCGGGTCTCACTGCGAGAGCAGGAGCACATGAAATGCGAGTTGATCAGTCAACGAGCGCGAGCAGGAGCCAAGTCTTTTAAATGCGCGTGGTCCCGGGGAACTGTCCCACTCTGTTTGACTCAACCAGGGTTCAATCCGACACGAAGGAAAGAGCGAAATAGCGTGGCTTGTTATTACTGCCACTCTGACGCAATCTGTTTTGAACGCGATACAACAGCAAGTGTATTTGCGGCGTCTCTGTCAACTCTGTACGTGAAGTGCACACATGTGCACTTGCTTGTTGTCATGCAGTAATTCACTCGGTTACTTTCGCTTGTCTCCGATGCGACAATGTCGATTGATTGGAGAAGCAACTAAAGAAGGCAAAGCGTGGGCGTAATGAGCAAGTGAGATACAAATAAGATCCGCAGGACAATACCAAGCACGACAACTCACTCACTTCAAATTTACAGTACTCGCGTAATTCATACAGTGATAATAACAACGATGCACGGAACCTTAAAGTAGCGTGTTCGCGCAGTATCATTTTTGCAGTTCAAGTTGTGCATGCAGGAAAGTATAATTGATACTGATAAGAAAATTGCCGATGGCCTTCAAATGCCTTTAATGGAATTCGATTTTGCTTTGTCTATATTGCACATGTAGAACAATATGTGCGGATATTTGGACATGCAGACGCAATTAATAACTAAATAATAAAACCGTCCTCTTAATTCCCCAAAGCGGTGTTAGCCGCATTGCGGGTCGTAATGCATAAATTGTAAATAACATCCGCACCAACAGTATTATTATATTTTAATACTTAGTCGAAGTCAACTCACCAAGATGAAGGATCAAGTGTAGACCCCTCGTAATTCTCTGATTTGTTGATATTAAATTTGTCCAAAAATAACCCAAGAACGTAATATTTGAAATCTTGTTGAGGTTGCGGTTTATTTGTAGTTTTCTATCTGTCAGCTTGTGTTTTATTGATCTATTAACATCCCGCACAATAAATATACTTTAATTATTGAAAATGTTTTGTTGTTTTCTCGAGCGCCTTGATTTAAAATAAATTAAAATCGTAGTTTCGAACTACTGAAATTAAATTCGTCAATAGAGCTGTATAATATAGGCAACTTATTGTGCGCGAATTCGACAAAATTTATAAATCAAAGCTGATTAAACCAATGAAACTCTTAAAATACAGATTTAAATAATACGCAACTATTCTTGATCAATTTTATGACATCAATATATAAATCAGATTCTATCAACTAATTTTCTAATCATTTAGATTTAATTATTTGTAAAGTAATCAAAATTTGTCACTTCATCAAAATTAACTTGGTTATTCCCTTGTTGCTGGCCCATTTGTTGATCCATTGTTGGTCTAGGCCCGCCTTGTTGCATATTACCACCCATGTTAGGATGCATCTGGTTTCCCATCATCTGGGGACGATACTGGGGCTGTTGTTGCAACAAAGTTCTCAATCCTGGATTGTTAGATAGAACTTGGGGGCCCCCTGGTCCAGATAACATCATCCTTTGTGGTTGGATACAATTTGCTGATGGTATAACTTTGTTGATCCGTTGTTGCTTTACAAAAGACACAAAAGTAGAAATTATATCCACCAAAAGACATTCATTATTCTTACATCTAGCATTTTATAATGCATTTCCTGCTGTTGCGCCATCTGCAACGCCTCCTGCAGCTGCTGCGTCTTCATATGCGAGATCCTTTCCAACTGATTCTTATATTGCTGCTCTTGCTGTTGTGCCACTTCTAAAGTCTGCTTAAGTTGATTAATCTTGTCCAAGTTCGCCTGTCTTTCCACTTCCAAATGATTTGTATATGGCCCGCCTTGAGGCCGATTACCAGCGCCCATCATACTCTGCTGGCTGTTCCCAGTCATTGTCTGATTTGGTGGTACCTGTTGTTGATTCTGATTGGAAAGGGGCATTCGCAGACGCATTCCACCTGGGACACCGGCAACACCAGGCATGTTGGGGTTCATCATCTGACCGGAAATGTTTTGCTGAGCTTGACTGCTCGACGTAACAACGTTCTGTGTTAACTGACCACCTCCCATTGTCATCGTGTTCTTCTGCACCATCATCATTGTTTGATTCTGACTTTGTGGAGTAGAAGTATTTGGCATTTGTGGTGGAATACCAATGCCGGGGCCTTGTACTGGTTGACCAGGTTGCATGCCTTGAGAAGGATCTACTCGACGCATGATTTGCGTCGATTTTTGTTGTTGGATAACTTTACGAAGACGGTCGACAAACGCCGCTTGATCGTTCGGGATAAAACCAAGATATGCTCGTTTTTCAGCTGTGTAGAGAAGAATAAGGACTTTGATGTCACATGCTGATTGGTTATTTGCTCCAGTAAAGTGAACACAACCAGCCTGACAATTGTGACAATCAATTACTCGTACTGAAAGTTTAAGGAATTTCAAAGACTTACAAATCCAGTGCTCATCACTTTGGTCAATGAATCTAATGCTTCACTCGCCATTGGATGGAAAAAGACAGACTTGGAATTCTTCAAATACGCACCTCCAATATTACCAATCAATTGTTTCGGCATCAACTGCATGATCAGCTTTGGAGGCCATCCATCCGCCTTCAATTCCAACTCGCCGTCTTTAACTCCAGCTGATACTGTACAATTCACCTGCTTCGTGATTTTCTGAGAATCAGGTAGAACTTTCGGTTTTTCAATCCATTCCAGAACACCTTGCCAGATGTTTTGTCGCGTTCCACCTCCAGGCTGTCCTTGCGCGGAAATCGGCTGATTACTTTGAGCTTGTTGTTGAATCGGCATTGTCTGCTGCATTGTACCAGGACCAACATTACTAACATTAGGACCAGCCAACTGTCCCTGGCTTACATTAACACCTGGAGGAACATTAGCCATGGAAGTTTGAATGTTCTGCTGCTGGACTTGTTGCTGCTGTTGAACTTGTTGCTGAGCAAGTTGCTGTTGTTGATTCAATTGTTGCTGTTGATTGAGTTGCTGCTGCTGGTTGAGTTGTTGTTGCTGGTTCATCTGCTGTTGATTCAGCTGTTGCTGTTGTTGCTGAGGTGTAAGAAGGCCCATCCTAATTTGCTGCGCAGGTTGTTGGGGGTTATTTAACTGCTGCTGTTGCCCGACTACGATAAAAAAAAGATTATGGTTAGGGAATATTCATCATTCTTGTACCACAAATTTTCTTACGTTGATTAAATTGATTCACAGCACTTGGCATCGAGTTGGGCGGTTGTGTCAATTGTGCAATCAAGGCACTACCTTGATTCTGTCCCACTTGTCCGACCTGCCCAACTTGACCACCTTGCCCGGTATTCCCTTGCATGAATGGAGGTCTTTGCTGTGGCTGCTGCGGAGGCATCATCCAGCCTCTCTGCGGCCTCTGAGCACCCATACCACCCATAGCCATGGTTTGATTGTAACCGGGTGGTGCTTGCATCGGTTGATTGGGAAACTGCTGATTGCCCATCATACCACTCCGAACTTGATTCATCATGATATTCTGCTGACTCTGCTGCAGTGCTGTTATACCCTGAGGAGTATTGGGTCGGAAGTTGTTACCAACCTGATTTGGATTTTGATTGGGATTCTGACCCATCATGTTGGTAACACCAACACCTAAACCTTGCTGTGGATTTCCTGGAATTGGGGAATCATTTTGAGCTATTGGACTGGGAAGAGAACCAATCTGAATTGTGTTGCTAGTTGAGAGTTGATTTTGTGAAGAAGTTACAGGTCCACTTGGAGGTGTCAGAGGACGCTCCTTAAGAGAGAATCCTTTGAGAAGAACGAGGTGGCGAGGATCTTTAGCGTAGTTTTTTGTTTGGGATATAGAAAGATCACCTCCAGCTTTCTCAAAGAGCTTGTAGAGAGATGGAATCTTTCTGGGGGAAATTACTGAGAGATTTATGCCATTCTATAAAAATGATATATGATCAAAATAATTTCCAAAACAGGGTTGTATAATACTTACATCCTGTAGTAACCCAGCAAGTTGTTCAGTGTTCTTCCCTGCATAACTATGTGATTCCAACACAGGAATCAAGTATGGAGGACTATGACATACCAGTATACAATGCTTCTGAATGGCTGCATTGCTAGTAGCATTACGTTTTTGGCCCAGTTCTTCAAAGCAACTCAATGCTGTAGCTAAGCCTTCCCCAATATTGGCATGTGATTCACTTTTACCTCCAGTCAATCTATGATCAAACACAAACATAGATATTGACATCATAAAATTATTACTACCATTTCCCGAATTTCCTGCCAAAAGCACGTAGTCGCAGGTTGAGCAGCAAGTTAACTCCACACCCCCAATTACCACATACCCTCCAACTTCCACAATTTTGGGATTTGGAGCCAAACATGATACCAATAATTAAACAGTAAAGCAGAGAGAATCATACTTACTCAAGTTTGTCTAAAGCTGTCAGCAATTTAGTGGGGCTGGAAAAGGGGCCAATTGTATCACTGCTGGGACTTGGCAAACAATCAGCTGCATGATACACTACAATACCATATAAACAATTGGCATTTTCAGAGATGTAATTGATGTCATCTACATTCCCTTGGCTAAAGTATCTGCAACATAATAAATTGCAATGATTAATAAATCCAAATATAAATACTATTCTATAGAAATATAGTGTTAACTTGTGTCAGATGTGTAAATTTTTAGCATGAAATAGCAAGGTTACATCTGCTTGGAGAGCAGATACCTCAAACCACCTTCAAATATCCGTTCAGTTTCATCATGTACAATAGACTTAACTTTGGTCATGTAGGAACTTAATTATGGATTTAACATTAAAACAACTTACTCCAGGGATGGTAGAATGTAATTGGTCTTCAAATCGTTGATATATGCCCCGTTTACTGCTGTTGCTTCAATGACAAAGATTACGTCGGCTTGCAAGCCATGATCAGCTGGACAAACAACCATTTTAAGAACGTTTCATACGTTTTAAATACTAACAAGTAAAGGATTCAACCAGTTCACTTCATTTTCGTTATTTTACACTTTTCTTTTGTCTTTTGGACAACGTCTCAGACACTTCAGGTCCTCGCCTAGCTCTTCTGCCTTTTCTTTTGCGTTTAGAATTATTAGTTATGCTGGTGTTTCCAATGTAAATCGGCAATTTTCGTAAACTCTTCTCGAGATTCATCGCTTTAGTTGCCCATTTTAATAGAAACTATTTTAAACTATTTAAAATACGCTATTATAAATAGGAGTTGTTTCTATTAACTTTAAAAATTGGGGTATGTTCAGTTCTCTTGTATTTACTTGAAGAAGTAAAATGAGCTTCAAATGCTCAATAAGTTTTAAATGAAAATATGAAGTTTTGAAATGACACATCATTTGACAGCAGTCGGCAAATCGGCCTTGGCGAAGTTTCCAGAAGAAAACAAGTCACTGCTGCTGTGCCGTTGTGTGTTTGAGCTTTGTGCTGTGAAATTCGTAAATGTCGTAGAAGAATCTTCAATCATCGCATCGATTATCACCAATCAATACGAATTAAGATGTCCGCACTACCCGGCAGTATCACTTTCGATGAGTATGGCCGGCCTTTTATCATTCTACGCGACCAGGATCGTCAAAAGCGATTATCAGGCATTGATGCTTTGAAGGTTAGCTATCTGCACAAATGAAACTAAATTAGTAAAAAAGGAAATTAAAACATTTTTGAAACCATATGACAATGCCCTTTCTTTTAAGGATGAATGCGAAATTTTGTAAATTTTTTGTCTTGCATTAGTCTATTATAATTTTTTTTTAAATAGAGTATGGTTAAGATTGGGTGCAGCTAAGGTCAACAAATGCTACTAGAATATTTAATAATTTTATTAATTAATATTAATAATATAACAGATTACTTCAGTTCTTTGTTAAGGTGTACTTTAAAACTTACATTGTAGTAATTTATATGGTGATTTATGTTTTAGTCACACATTTTGGCTGCCCAGCAAATTGCTGGCACAGTCCGCACTTCTCTGGGCCCCAAAGGCTTGGACAAAATGATGGTATCTTCAGATGGTGAAGTGACAATCACTAATGATGGGGCCACCATCCTAAAGATGATGGATGTTGGACATGAAATTGGGAAACTCTTGGTGCAACTCTCTCAGTCTCAGGATGATGAAATTGGTGATGGTACAACTGGAGTGGTGGTGCTTGCAGGTGCCTTGTTGGAACAAGCTGGAACTCTTCTCGACCGCGGCATTCACCCCATTCGTATCGCTGATGGCTTCGAAATGGCTTGTCAGAAAGCCGTCGAACATCTGGATAAAATCGCAGAATTGTTTCCAGTTTCTCGCAACAACATTGATCCTCTAGTGAAAGTCGCCATGACCACTCTAGGCTCAAAAATCATCAACAAATGCCATCGTCAGATGGCTGAGATTGCAGTCAACGCTGTGCTAGCAGTAGCTGATCTCGAGACTCGCGACGTTAACTTCGAACTCATCAAAGTCGAGGGAAAAGTCGGCGGACGTTTGGAAGACACAGTGCTCGTCAAAGGTGTAGTTATTGATAAAACAATGAGTCATCCACAGATGCCTAAGCAGCTGAAGGATGTCAAGTTGGCTGTGTTGACCTGTCCGTTCGAACCACCGAAGCCAAAGACCAAGCATAAGTTGGACGTCACCAGCACCGAAGACTACAAACAACTTAGGAAGTACGAAGCTGAAAAATTCTCTGAGATGGTCAAGTACGTTAAGGATGCAGGTGCTACATTGGCAATTTGTCAATGGGGTTTCGACGATGAAGCCAATCATTTACTTTTGCAACAAGAGTTACCCGCGGTGCGTTGGGTTGGAGGTCCTGAAATCGAACTCATTGCCATCGCAACCGGTGGCAGGATTGTGCCTCGATTCGAGGAGTTAACTGCAGGTAAACTGGGCACAGCTGGTTTGGTAAGAGAATTGTCGTTTGGTACAACTAAGGACAAGATGCTGGTAATCGAAGAATGCTCCAACTCCCGTGCGGTGACCATTTTAGTGCGTGGTGGAAATGCTATGCTGGTAGCTGAAGCAAAGAGGAGTCTTCACGACGCTATCTGCGTTGTGAGGAGTTTAGTCAAGGAACCAAGAGTTGTCTACGGTGGTGGTGCGGCTGAAATTGCATGCAGCTTACACGTGGCTGCACAGGCTGATCAGTTAGCCAGTTTGGAACAGTATGCATTCAGAGGATTCGCTGAGGCGTTGGAGAATGTTCCACTTGCGTTGGCAGAGAATAGTGGATTGAGTGCTGTCCAATCGTTGGCTGAAGCCAAGGTAAAACTTTAAGTAAACTTTTTATGAATGCAGGCCCAATGGTCCTATGTTGCAGGCTAAGCAGGCTGGAACTGGTGACCCAGCCATTGGAATCGATTGCATGTCAACTGGTCAATCCAACATGAGAGAGCAGCATGTCATCGAATCAGTGCGGTCTAAGAGACAGCAATTAGTCTTGGCCACACAACTGGTGAAGATGATCTTGAAGATTGACGATGTGAGGACGCCTGCTGATGAGGGACCTCAGTACTAATTTATTTCTACGCTTGTTTAGTCTAGGTGCATTTTTTTAATAATCTTCAGATTATGGTCAAATTTCAACGTTAATCGAATTCTCGCGCATTTTCACTCACCCAACAACAGCGGCTTAGATAATTTTGTCTGCTGACAAAAGGATCATTAATATTAATTAATACGAACGCAATTTATAAATATTTCTCATGATTTTTACCCTTCGTGCGCTCTGCACAATTCCAAAGCCAAAGATGTTGTATTACACCAAAATAATCTATTTCAGTGGCGTAATTTTTTTTATAAAACCACAAAGCAATTCGACGTTAAAATCGCCACAAAATAAATAATCGTCTGTTGGAATGTGTGAGCATTTCAATTGAACGAGAGGGAAATGATTTGCAACACAGGGTTTAACTTGTTTTCAAAGATGAAATTTAAATGTGGTCGGTCACAGTTCATGATTTTCGATGATAAGTCAAAGATGAAAGACGTGCGTGAAGATGACGAAAACAACACACTTCATTGGATATGTTCCAACTATTCCAAGCCTAACATCCAATTGATGCCCTGTACAAGAAAGAGGATTGCAGGTTGCCAGGCGACAAGCCAACGGATCCAGTCCAAAAGTTGACCGAAAAGAACGTGCGGTCGTTCCCAAGGATTGCAGAACATCTTCTTGAGGTCGACCTTTTCTTTACAGTACGGGCAGGTTTGCTTTTTGCCGACGATGCACCAACCCCGTATACAAAATTCATGAAATCTACAAGAAAGTTATTTCATTTCACCTTGATGATAATGGAAGATGACTTACACATGATCACAGCTTAATTTGTAGGTGTTTTCAATGACACCTTCTTCGTGTTCAGTCACTAGGAGTTTATTGCCACACACGGCGCACACGTTTTTGTCTAAATTTCTTGTTGGCATTCCATTGGCGGTGTAATACTAGAAAATATTTGCTTAATTTACATCAGATGACATTTTAATCTTCAAACATACACCTATATGCGAAGCCATCTTATCGGCGCAAATTTCGGAAATATCTCTTCCCAAAACACCGTAATAAAGACCGTAGAACACAAAGAGGAGGCCGCAGTCCATCCAAGTTGAAGATTTGACGTCAAACAACAAGTTCAGACCGAAGAATGCAGCCATCATTATAACATAGCCTATGATGCCTAAGACATAACTTAATTTGTACAGAAATAGGAACCACTTATACACCAATCTGAAACAAACCAAAGGGCATTTTAAAGAGATTGCATCTCAATAACTTTGCAGTCTTGGTAATAAGAAGTTTCAAAAATAAGTAAATTAAACTTTACCTTGGTGTAGTCCCTTGAATTGGTTTTTGCATGGCTTTTCTCACAATCAACCCACTGATACAAGTGAACAAAAGCCATATAAATATAAACCTCCACCAATGATTCTTGAGGCAGAGTATTATTGGAATTATCCACATGCCCAACAATGTGACTATCTACAATTAATTGTAATCATTCAACAATCCATCTCTAAACAAAGTTTATCAAATAATTCCAACAAAAATATAGGGGCATACTGGATAATACTATGGGAACTTACAGAATATGATTTGTAGTGCCTATTCTTCCATTCTATTAAAAAAAATTGAGCTAGAATCAGGGTGACAATAAGTATGAGAACCATTTCTGCATGCATCTTGTCATGTCCCTTATGTTGGTCATGTAATTTTTGGTGCTCCAAACGCCATTTTTCCTCAGGTGTTAATTCATCTAATGTCTGAAATAAAGTGAACAGCAAATCAATGGTATTCCTAGATGTTTAGAGGTTCGAAGCATTTGCATTCTGTCTGCTTATTCAGTTTCTTTATGTTTTACGAACATGAGATTGGAAAATGTTACATTATCACGTCCTTATCAATAAGCAAACATACCCTGTTTCCAATATCCACCGGCTTGTGTAAATCCATGATTCCTGTAGGTTGGAAATGATCCGGGAAACTGCCTAGTCGAAAGCGTATTGATTAATCACCAAGGTGTGCTTATCACCTGGCCGCGTAGGCATACGATTTTCATTAACGCGACTTGTCGAATCAGCTCATTATATTTTTACATTCACAAACGCACAGAATTCAATAACCGAAACGTAGCAAGCGAGCACGGCGAGCCCGATTCCTGCTAATCGCTACGATTACAGTTCGATTATGATCTGTCAAATGCGTTCCCAACACATTTTCACTCAAAACAGATTACATTTGGAACTTTTCAAAGACTTAATAAGATCAATCAATACTTTCATTATTACGATATTATTATTTAGTTTACTTAACGTTAAATCTATTAAGCTATTACATCAAATTTAAGTTAATTTTAACGGCACCTAGCGGGAGCGGACGTAAACTTGCTGCACAATTGTTATAAAACTTAATTAAAAACACATAAACTAGTTACTTTTATTAATTACGTATTATTTATAAAATAACTAAATTCTTGTGATAATTGATATAATCAAAGTCAAGTGTTTTGCAACTGTTTACAACAAGAACTAGTGCATAACCAAAAAGTATTTATAACTGTTGGCCGTTGTTGTGTCGTTTGGTTGTTTGCCGTGATTTTGCTGTTGTTTGCAAAAGTTCTGAAAACTAATGTAAAAGTGATCAATCCTGAAGTACTTTTGATACAACAGCATGGTAATTACATTTTAAGTACTTTTTATTCATTTGCGAACACTAAAGTTTATTTAATTTATCTTCTTTAATCTTGGCATGCAGTTTGCATGTTACATCTAAATTATTGTGCACCAAGAGCTGTTAAAAAGTAGTTATATTGTAATTACAACACATGATTAATTATCATCATAATTCAAGCATAACATCAAGTCCTAGACGAATTTTATGGGACTGGACACGCGAAATTCAGTTGACATTAAGTTAGATGACTACCGTAAATTTTTACACTTACTCTAAAAGAAAAGAGAGAAAACACGCAAGAGCGTAAATCTATTTTTTATGGCCTTTACAACTTATTCGACAAGTTCGACGCGTTGAAATTCGCAGCATGCAGGCGATGTCGCACTTAAACCTCTCTCGCACGAGCGCAAGAAAGTCGCGTGGCTTTAACGACATTACATTTTTGTGCTTTCTTATATATTAATATACATCATTACGATGTCGTGCGAGCGCTACGCGACGCTGACCAAGTTTATTTTATACCAGAGCATTAAACCTAAAAATCAATAGTGCCCCTTGGGGCAATTTAAATAATAAGCCGCCTAATTCAAAGAGAAACAAAACCGGCGCCGTGAAGCAATGGTCGTAAAAATTCATACTATTAATCATAACACCTCCAACGATCAGCGAGTTTGGTCTGGAAAAACCAAGAAACTCGGAAGACACGTTGAGGTTACGTATTAGCCACTTGATCACATTTCTTCCTGAATTATTCAAAAGTTTCATCAGTTTCACGTTGTTACTCATGGTAACACGTCATGTTGCGGAGCCGTTTACTTTGCCTTTTGGTTATACATTCATATTGGCATATTTTAAGTGCTGAGAATCCTGAATATGACGAAGATCGTGGACCAAGTATAGCTGAAATACTCTGTAAGTACATAAAACAATTGAAATGCATCTAAATCATTTATTTTTTATTTTTTGAAATAGATAAACAATTTTTCAAGCAAAGGCGCGTTGAACATCTCGAAGCTGTGAAAGCTTTACAACGCATCTCAAGCTATGAAAAACAGTATAAAATGGTCATACTAATGGCAGAGAAAATCTTCACAGTAATGCAAAGCAGTCGCGCTCAAATAGAAGCTTCAGGATTTATTCCAGGCATCACCCACTTTCCACAGGATGAAGCAACAAAAGAAATACTCTCGAGTATCCTCGAAAACACGGCATTGTTCGCGGAAATCGTCATTAGACTCCCGGACATATCATCGTCAGTATTAAAAATCAATAACAATTGGGATATTTTATTGCAGTGGAGTATTGCATTCACGAATCAAGTGCGCTACTTGATGGACAAAAGTACAATCAGATTGTTATCATTAGTTAGTCAGGAATTGAATCATATTGCACGCGATCCACACTATGAGAATCCATACAGGAAAGCAAGAAAGGAGAAAGAGGCACAAGATGAGGTAAAATTAAAAGAGGAAAAGAAGAAGAAAAAGGCTATAAAGAAGAGACCACGAATACACAATGAATTATAATGTAACAACAAGTTGCTTTTAAGTAACATTATGAGTGATTTTATTCTTTGTAATTTCATCAACAATGCGTTTTCTATAATATGCTTATACATAGTCTATCATCTTTTTGCTGTGTTTAAATAATTTTCTCCTGACCCTTAACAAACTAGTCCGCTTCAACCACGGTCGCCCTCTACGTGACCGCCCCACAATATATATCGTCAATCGAGAAGAATTTACAAGTCAACACTGTACAACAGGAAAAATAAGAGGCGCTCTTCGATTTCCCTCGGCTCGTTATCTCTACTTACTCAATCACATATCAGACGTATATCAGTTTCATTCTCAGCACTTGCTAGTAAAGTCATCTAGTAGAAATCGTTAATATATAATCAGGTCTTGTTCCTAATTGAACATAGGTTTCTCTATGCACACATTCGACACTTTTAATCACGGCTTCTAGTTGCCATGCGTGCTCTATTCAACAAGAAAGCAAAAACGTTGGAAATCTAGATGAAACAATGCAAGGTCAACACGCTCAACACAGTAAAATAGTAGGAAAGTTTAGCGCATCTCGCAACTTTGAACTAAAATAACCACCGAAAGACTATCGAAACCCATCGAATGCTTTGTGGTGTCTGTGCCCACATTATAAGTACACTATCATTGCATGCCCTCGATTCGTATGAATTCCGTCAACGTTCCGAATTCTATGTACAAAGCAACTGCAATTGCGCTGCGCCCGTTTAAATTAAGGAAAACACAAGTAAAACAATAAATTAAACATTTAAAAATGGTAGCGCTAAAATTAAACAAGTCACTAATATGTCTTGGAAAATCACATGCCTCACGCTCTTGCATCTAAATTGATAAAATGCTAAATGGGATAACGTTTCTTCCCATCTTACTGAACTCTGCCTCATTTAGAAGGCTTAAGAAGCATTTTTACTAGTATTGTCGCCCTGCGTCTTCGCATCTAGCGCTTCGACGCCAGCTTCTATTGACTCTCCATCAATCGCTGTCGTGGCAGCAAGACTCTCCGGCTGTGGATTTGCAGTGGTCGCTGTTGTGCTGCTGTCTTCAGTAAGACGCAGCGCGACTTCCAAATCTCGCAACACTTCGGTTTCTTTGGACTCGATGAGCGTGAAGCGGTTGTGCAACGCAGTGAGGTGGACGAAGGTCAGGTTGAGGTGTGCGTGCAGGCCCAGCAGGACAACTTCTTTGAAATGTGCTGCGTACAGGTGTGCCACCACGTGGAACAACAGTCGCAGGATTTTACGGACTATTGATTCAAAGGACGAGGGAAATTCTTTAGCTAAAAATATCCAGAAAACATTTCAATCACGAATGACAATAAACTAGCATGCTATATTCCGATGTTCCAATACTACATGTTGACAAGAGAAATGCGAACTGTTTGCTTACCATATTTAGTAGGAAAAATGTTTTCATCACTTATCGTTTTTTGTGTAAATGTCATAACGTAATCAATGTATTGGGGCGCAGCGACGCGCGTCTTTTTGCCCTTCTCGTCGAACCATAAATACGTCCTGAAAGCAAAGAAATTCGTCAAGAATCAACATCCAATCCCGCTTATAATCATAAAACACATCCACAAACTCAATTAAAGTTGGTAATACATTAAATCGCATTACTTCCAATCAAATTATATCTCATTACGCTTTCGTAATGTTTGCGTTCAGACAACCAAAACAAAAACGATAATTTTGAGTAGGCTTATAAATCCCAAGGTTAGTCGTCTCATACGTGGGTTTACAGCGATTCGCGAAACAAGCGCTCAAACAAGTAACTAGTCAAATACTCATTGTGTAACTGGTGTTGATTAAAATCTTAGCTAGATGAACTAATCACAGATTTTTGCTGCGATCCAGAACGTTGTTTTAAATGCAGTCTTGATTGAAATCTCTCACCTTTGGCCAGGACCAGTCATATCTGGACATCCACTATTCGTACAAAATTCACTAACAGTACCATAGACTAAATTCACATGATCAAATAGAGCCATGGCTGAAACAAAGCACTTTATTACTTGTGCATTCACAATTACATTTATACATTTTAGGCTTTTCATGACCAGAATTCTTCACTTGATACTCTTCAATGCCTAAGTGCACATGAAAATCCACATTTATGCATGCACATTTATCTCTCCTAAATCATCAACTAGAACTCACTATGTGATGCAAGCCACTCATTGTAATCCAAACCAGGAGGAAGATCCACCATCAATCGCATATCCAGTTCGGGCAGCTTATTCTCAAGAACAGCTGACTCTAAATAGAGTTTGGAGTCGCCAGCGTTTGCGTTGTCAGCGCCTTCTCTGTCCTTCCGTCTTGCTTTTCTACAAACAAGCAGAAAAGTAAATGTTAGTCATTCAGCTAAAAGAGGAGACAAAGGTTAATGTTCTTTGTGTATAACTGAAATTGTCAGTTGTAAGCAACCTGCAGAAACAAGATATTATTTCACCAAGTTGTTGCTCTTTGAGTTTTTGTAATCTGGTAAACCACATCATTAATACTTTACTAGAGGCTTAATACTGTTGTTGCCTTTGATAGGCACTGAGGAAGCAGTAGAACTGTATTTAATGAATTTGTTGAGTGACTTCCAAGGTTTAAAGGGTTTTGCATCCTGGCATGAAATATTTGTTTGTCCATTGAAGCAGAGACATGTTTGGCCCAGTCTCAGCTTGGCTATGAAGCATTTTGCATAATTACTTCTCCGCATTCGTATTAATTTCTATTTATAGCGAGAAATTGATTGCGTTTTCGACGGTTCGGTCGGTGAAAAAAGGGGGCCATCGCCGACAAACACGTCGTCGTAATCACATAGTAAATAACTAAACAAACTGATTAACACATTAAACTGCGTATATTTCAGCGCACTTCCCTGCAGTGGGTAGGTATAGTATATAACATGGCGTGAAAGAGCAAATCACGCTGCGGAGCCAGTGCGCGACCACTTACCCCATAAACCAGTCCACGGTGTCGCGGAGATATTCCGGTAGGCGCTCCAGCTTGACGGCCTGTATGTCCCTTCGGCGTCGTGGAGGTACTGTCGTTGTTGCCAAAAATGCGCGGCAGCACAGGGTGCCTTGGGCCTCCTGGTGCACTTGGGGGGCGCTCAGCTGATTCAACTTTGACTTCTCGCGACTTCACGCGACACCATTGAACACGGCTGCGCGACTACGCCGCGAGCGGATCAGCGAAGCGCAGCGGCGCTGTCGACATACTTACGCGACGTGCGCTGGGCAACGGTGGCGATAAGACGGCGGAGGCAATGGTACACGGGTGCGATTGATTAGACGGCGGCAGACGGGGGCAAACGGGCATTAATAAAGCCCGTACGGCCCCAATTTATGCGCGTTCGGCAAGAACGGCACAACTTGCTTCGTAAACTTTCGCATTACGTCGAGAACAGACGAATTTGTACGAAGAATGTTTTGATAGAAAAGTTTGAATACCGCATCACGAGATGGACGTACAAGTACCAAAAACAGCGTTCTTTGAGAATTTTGACAATATTTATAATAATTTGGCGCTGGATTATGCTTTAATATGCGATTAGATAAGCTACCAAGAGGCTTTCACTTAAGAGACCATCGAAAAAATGAGTCACACTTGACTCAACTTTTCTCAGTCGCGACTAAGTGGCTAAGAATATCTGACAATTGCCCAACAACCAATTTCATCAACTTGGTAGGGGTCTAAACAAAATAATACGTTGTTGCAATTCATTTATTAGAATTATTAAACGTTAGAATAGATTCATAGAGACGTCGTGCGTACTTCAAATTGGCACAAAATTGTTACATCGTCGATTACAAAAGCACGCGTAATATATTAATATCTGTACACATTTATAAAATGTAGCTAAATTCACTTCTACGAAGACATCGTGAGGCCGAGCTTAGCGAAGACCATTTCACGCCGGAGTCGAGCAACCTCCCAATAGATTTCATGAGCTAAAAGTTAGAAAATGTGTTAAAACACATAGGAACACAATGATACTTGTAGTGAATTATTACCTGAGCTTTTAACTAGTCCTCTTTCAATATACCTAAGATAATTTAAAAAATCACAGACTGCTATTATCTGAAAAGATAATAAATAAGATAAAAAATAGTCCAATTGGAAAATGAATGTACTTACTCTATTTCGACAAATTCTAGATATCGAGTACCAAACATCCTGCTCCCCAATGTTCATCCTGTAGAAACACTGCCTTGGCACCTCTAGTAATGCACACTTTCTAAAAATAAGCAGTGGCAAAATATGTGAGGATGTTTTCTTGGCATGACAGCATCAAGTCTTATTTCGTCCTCATTATATATCAAACTATTCAGTTCTACTTTTGTGATAATGCCGTCCTTGGCATTTCACAACTTCGAAATGTCGCTTGATATTGTGTTAGTACTTACTTAGGAAACAATGTCTTAGTTTTGTTTCCAATTGCTTCAACGCAAATGGTACCGGCCTCCACAGCCGCAACGACTTTTGCTCCCAACTCGCAATTTGTGAACCTCAAACAAGGACCAATGTCTTCCTCGTAAATCCTCTTGATAAACGCGTCTTTCTTATCCAACAGCGGATTTTCTTTCCACTTCATGAACTCGTCCTGTACCACGGGATCCACCTTGAACCGGAAACATTCATTAATATTCATCACACATATTAATTATTCCGGTTTTTGACTTTTGATGGGTTTGTCCTCTGTAATTATGAGGAATTAAGTCATTGAGTGGTAATATCGGCCTACCTCGTATCCCTCTTTGTTGGTGACGTCCAGTGTTGCCTCTAACGCAACCATGATCGAATTATCCTTCGTGGGTGACTCGGGCGGTGAGTTTTCCCGGCCGTATTTGAGGTTGAAGTGAGACGGGCAGCGGCGATGCTTTTTCGTGAAAAATGCCACGCCTGGAATGTAAACATTTGCGTTACTATTTCCGGAAAATGGAACAAAGTATAATAGCGTGTAATACAATACACCGAATAGAATGTAAACTACAAGAATACAAAAGAATTTTTCAATGCAATATTTTCTACCTTCCTCGGCGTTGCGACTGCGTAAATCTATCTGCGGATGCAAATGCGGGTTGGGTTTACTAGGCGTAGAAGTGAGCACCAGGGTCTTGAGTGCGGAAACCTCGGCGGTGAGCACGTCCACTTTCATTTGGCTTTCACGCAGCGCTTTCTCGGCGGCTGCTCGTTTGACATTCGCATCTCTCACCATATTATGAGCTTCCTGGAATGTTAATATCATTCATTAATATCTAGAGTACACGGGTGATACTAGGGGCCATTCAATTTCTTATAAAAACTTCGCAAGTCCTGACATAATGTTGTTATGGAGGCCATTACTCGAATATTAACTAGGCAAAGTTTACAAAGTTTAACTATATTACAATTCATGCACAAATTGCGCAACATATCATCCGAATTTCGTGCGAGTGCGCGAAAGGACACATTGCGAATGTTCTACCGACGCAGTGAAAGTTTTTTGACAAGCTCGTTTGCTACACGGGTTTGTTATAAGATTGTTTCGGCGTTAGAAATGTTGCTGTGGTGCGTGCCTAAAGTTGTGGAAATTGTTCCACCTTGCTCCACCTTGTTTGCCACGATCCAACCTTGTGAACGAACGCGAGGAGCATCGACCTGCACCTTCTACAAAGCAGTCCTCTCTTCAAGTCCCAAGCGAATCGCCGCTCTCAACCTATTACGTATAATGACACACATTTACCGATGAACGAATCGTGACCAATTCCAAAACCTGCTTCAAAGGGTGCGGCAGGAAGAAGCGGAAAATGATAATGATTCCAAGCATTCCTGAGATATCTCTTTCTTTAAATTCCACTTAGATTGCCGTAGAAGTTCTAAATATCTTGTTGAATGCAAGAGTCGTGTGACCGGATATTCATTCCCCATCGGCGCGTTGCGCATAAAAATACCGGAGTTGGAAGGACGAAAGGTTAAAACATTCTTTCAGTCGCCTAGGCGGTCGTAAAAGGTCGTGCCCGAATGCGCCCTTTATATGGCTTGCCCGTGCGTCATACCATCTTCTTTTTTGCATTTCCCTATGGATTTTTATGCATTACCTGAAATAAACTTGCTGTAAGATCCTCCAACTCAGTCTCAACCTCCTGTCGTATCCTACTCAGCCTGCCGACCTCCTCGTCCTTCAACTTGAGCTCCTGATGCGCTTGCTTCAGATCATTCTGCAGCCGCGCAAAAGCCGCCTCTTTGACTTCGACCACATTTCGCGACCAGTCTTCCATCGGTGCACCGCCCCCCAAGTCCTTCTCCTTGCCGAGGAAGTCAATATCCTCACATTTATCCAGCCCCAAGTCGCTATAAACCGAGCTATCCGAGCTATTACGATGCATCACGGTGAGGTGGCCCACTTTGTCTGTAATAGTGGCAATATCCGAGAAGGAGCCGAAGGAGTTGCTGTAGAGTTTACCCGTGACGTGTTCTTTGATGAAGCAGTCAGGTTCGTCATGATCATGGTCAATAATATCATCTTCATCAGTGGTATAGGATTCATCACCTGTGCCGGTGCCTGTCGAGCCAGCACGCTTGTGTTGGAGGAGATTAGAGTAACCTGCCGTTGTTGGGGCCATGAGTAGACCTTTGCTTATTGTCGAGGGAGGACAGGCAGCTGGAGATTGAGGTTCTTCCATGGTGGAGATTGAAGTAGGTGCATCAGTCTTAGAAAGTTCCTGAAAGAAAGGATATCATTAGTAAACAGGTCAAAGGAACAAATTGAGAGGGTAGGAGAATATTGAGAACACTAGGGCATTAAATTATAAACCTCACTTAATACTAACAATATTGTCCTTAAATTAAAGTAATTCTTTTTTGGACTTTGTAAGGGGGGCGTTTTCTGAACGAATTTGTATCCAGCATTTGTACATGTTGCCCACTTTGCAACTCGAAACTCGCCGCATCCGCCACCTCCCACAGTGGATCGATTTAATCCTATTTAAGGCCATTAGACTGAATTCATATCCCGCCGTTACGTGTCCTAGCGTCCTAGAAACACTCAACACCAATGCGCCGCTCGTATGAAGAAAACAGATGCAGTCATTAAAGAGCACAGAACGCAATTTGTAATAGAAACAAATGAATAGGATCGGCAGCAGTGAAGGATCAAGTGAATTTATGATATGATGTTCGCTGGCGTTGCATCACAAGATTTCTAAGCAAATTGCTGTTTGACTTGTTTGAATTTGATGTGGGTTTCATATTAATTGAAATAGTGATAACCTTGACGTTTTTCCCACAAACCACTTCGCAGGCTTCGCACACGTGATCCAAACAAATTGCAATTGCAAATCAAGAGGAGTACAAAGAGTAACAAGGCAATTTTGAACAAAAATAAACGACAAACATACTGGGCAGGGCATATTTGGATAACCTTTGAAATGTTTTATTTCATGCCAGTGTTTATTTACTGAGTGGTCAGCGCGTTTTCATATTTACTTTGTTTCTCAGAGATAATGTAGCAGATAAGTTGGGAGGGAAGAAAATTGAATTACCAATAATTTCGATAATTAAGTCAGATATTGTCAACGAATCGATATATTAGAATAGAAAACAACAGCGTACGGAAGAAAAAAAATAGAAATTTATATGATGATATTCTCAAAATAAACTTTCCTTAACTTTCTATTATCTAAATGTATTTAGCAATTGAGGAATTCACTTGTTTCATTGTAAGTGGAACAGTTTTGGATTAAAGTTAACGGTGCTTAATCGTAAACGATTTTTAACGACGTGTTGTATTGTTTGAAAATTCGAACGCGTCCCCTAATCTATAACAATGAACCATGAACTATCTCAATTATCTCCCAGCACCTTAATCGCTGAGATAATCAACTTGTTACCGGTTAAAACTGCGAAACTTTCATGTTCTTTATAAACGTGCCAATTAGAAAAATATTCAAATTCATCGTCATTTATTCTGATTGGTCCTGGTTCTGATTGGAAATCGCAAATGGTTTAATACACTGCATTAATCTTGTTTGCCAGGAATGGTAATGGATGTAAATCTAAATCGAATCCAGTATTGTTCCAGTCCAATTATTTACCAGCGTTTTAATCGGCAATTGTTTCGCTTGCTTGGCCGCATTTCGCATGATGCGGAATTCGACATGTGGGGTTTTTTTGCGCCGCTGCTGGCAATATTTAAATGTCGCCAACAAATATTCAGGAATTCATGAAAATAAAGTACCAGGAAATTATAAAAGCATCGAACATTAGTAGCTACAATAAGGAAGTGATTACGAGTTGGTACAATCAGCGGCAGCAACAGGGAAAGGGAGTGAAAGAAAATTCTGAGTGCTGAAGTGAAGAGAAGATTGATGTAATAGCAGAATATAAATTATCCTTGAAGATGTCATATTATTACCACTTACCTAACACATTTTTTTGAGAGAGAAATGGAATTGAATATCCAATTCAAATGTCACTGATGTTCCAATTTCAACAAAACGGATGCTAGGTGAGATTCAAGAATAAGAATATTCTATGTTTATATGAGGTGATGATCGCACAGATTGCTCGTCACTCGTTACAGTTCGTCATTCCTTGTCACTGCCCTATCAACAATGAGAAAAGCACCAAATAGACGAGAGAGAGCAATTCGCGCGCGTCTCATTTGTATTGTTGTCGGTTCGATCGCGAAACTCTATGCGAGTCGACACGACGAACCCCACAGCAGGAATAAGAATGAGGGGGAATGAGCGCAGGTCGCCTGCTAGCCTGCTGGGAATCGACAATAAACGATTCTAAACGGAGTCTCACGATGAATAGTGGAGCTATTGGAACTAAAGTGAGAGAAAGCATAAAGGCGTCAGTACGGTGGAAAGAAATGAGTAGTGTTCTCAGTGTGGGAACCAGCTAGAACTGCGCACTGCTACTGCAGCAGCAGCGCATTCCAACGATTCTTACCATCTCAACATCAACGCATATTTTCCTTTCTCCGATCTACGCGACACCAGCATCTGCCTCTTTCTACCACCATCCGCTGATATGGCTTCCATGCGTTTTAAATTCCTGCGCATCTGATAGTGATGACGTCCTGAAAAGAAGCGGGCAGGATCGACGTGATATGTTGCAGCTGCGCAGCTTTCAGTGGTTGCTATGGTGATGTTTTCTTCTACAAATCAGTAGAAGAGTAGAGATGATGAGTATCATTGTAACAAGAGAAGTACGATTCAAGTGGGACAAATTGGTACAGTTAGTACAAGAGGTGCTTTCACTCACTCTCAAAAGTCATGAAACACGTAGAATTAAAAGGGACCAAGCGAACAGGCCAATCACAATGGTACTTTTACTTTTTTTTCTTTCTCCTTGAATCAAAGTGAAAGAATGGAAGCGGAGGATCAACCGCAGGTAAAAGTGCATCCAGTTTTGAATTCCAATGTCCCAAGCAAGCAAGTGTGGAATGCAAGATATTTCTGTAAAATAGTGAATCATTTGTAATAATTGGTCATAGTTTGTGGATGAATCACGCATTCGGTGCATTGCCAATCGCGGATTAATTGTGTCATTGCGCAAAATTCACCATGGTCCGCCGGAATCGGAAGGTGACTTATTTGCAATTCGCATTAACGATTAAAATTGCGCCCGGTTTTGCACACCCAGCAGTTTACAGCCGAGACCAGCGTATTTTATTTATCCATTCTGCAATAACAAAACACCGCGAAAAAGCCATGAGATTGCTACGCAGGCACTGCAGCGGAGCAAAGTAAGCACGAAGAAAATGTTTATGACTTTTCTTTGTGCGACTGCACGTGAAACATGCAATGCAATTCAAAGCACACCTTGTACTTTGACATATATCGTCGTGTGTGAATGAATAATTTGAATGCCAATAAACAATTAATTGAGGTATGCTAGCACCACAGGATAATGGTTGTTCAAACTATATTTTTACACAACATAAACATATGTTTTATGCAATATCCGCATAGATTCAACATATTTGCTTAATGACTTCGGCGAATTTCCGATCAGTAATAACCGGATTTTGCGAACATTCTGAGCGCAAACACGTCTCTGTATAAAAACAAGTACATTAGGTACTCTGAAACCTCACAGAAAGTCATTGCAGGCACGTAATAATCTAATCAAAACTACAATGCAGAAACTAGGTGCATGTACGGTCTGGTACGTACACAGGATAAACATTTTGGTTGCATTATTATATAGATAATTGTGACATATTTCGTTTATTTACACGGTTTATAACAATTTTTGATCAGTTTTTATCAGCACAAACAAAAATAGCAGTAAGTTGACAAATTCCCATTAATTTGATAAGAAAATTTTAGCCATTTTTGTTATAAATAGTGTTTTTACTGCTTTAACATTTATCCATGAATGGTATTTGGTTATGAATAATATTTGCAATTCAATTTATTTTTTTATTATCTACTGTCCCGAAAACGGTATCGTTCAAACATTGCATGACTGTTAATGAGTTGAAATTAGCAAAACCCAAACCTCAGTAAACAGAACAAATATTATATAAGTTCAAGCAACAATTTTTTCTTTTTGCTCTTTTGTAGTCATGCATTGTTCTTCTGGGATTTTCCTATACTTCTCACACCATTCTTTTTGCGACTTTTCTGTGTCTGTCGTGTATTCCCATAATAAATCTAAACGTTGTGATGTTTGATACTAACGTGCAGTAATTGCGGTAATTGGTTGCTTCTTATACCTAGAAAATGTTTAAATATGCGTTTCATTGTTACTGCATGTTCTCGGCACATGATGGAACGGCCAAATGTTCTTTGTGCACTCAATTTCTATAAGTATTATTGGCTTCGTTTAGAATTTAGTGTATATTCAGCTGCTGCTGAATGCGATTGTGCATTGTGCGGCGCGAGTTTTGAATGGGAAACACGCGCACATTCCGACCATTTGTTTGGGTGCGCAACGTGACTACATTTCGAAAAGAACGCACTTAAAGCACTTAAAGCACTTAAACACAGCAGAGAGAATGCATTTTCAATTTCAAATTAGCTTAGGTGGTGTCACTATAACATTAGTCGAGATGTGAAACTTTGTTTTGTATATTAATGGACACTTGGCTTTGTCAGCTTTCATTAATGTAATTAATGACTAACTGCAACAGATGTAACTGCAGCTTGTGTTTATCTATGCATCTGAGATGAAGCTGACGTCATCATGTCCCTGTTTCTTTTCCCTCTTTGAATCCTTAATTCAACAGAACGACCTCTTGTTACGTATATAGAATAGAGGGTGAATTCGCTCCATGGGGATGACATGCTTAGCTATGCTTTGTGCAAAGTCATGACTCACATTCGAAGTGCATGCACCACATAAATCTATATTCAATTTTAATTTAAAGAGCAGAGTATAGCATCATTGACTTTAATAAACTGAGCCAAAAATATTTGCATCCAAATTGATAGCAGCATGAATTTTTAATGTTCATTTTTAATTTATTGTATGTACTCATACATTAATTTTATTGAGTTGGTGAGTTGATTTCATTTCATTGATTATCACTTTCTTTAGTCTTTCTGAATTGATGTGATAAGTAAAACATAATGGATTGTTAAGTGGAATACGTGAAATGGTGCTTCCTGCAATGTGACAAAATTGTTGATTTAATCAATGGCATACTAATTCCAATTATATTCACTTTACTCGCTTGTTCTCACTCACTTTACTCGCGTCACAAAGTGCTTTAATTTAATACATAATATTACATATACACAGACATAAATTGGAAAATGAGCTAGTTGAACAACTCGAAAGTGCAAATATAAGAGCAGTACGAGAGTGGAAAATAAGAATAAATTTTCTTATTAGTGGACAATTATAGCAAATAATAGCACATTATACTTACAATCAGCATAATAATTGCATTAATATTTATTCGAGTTGCAATCTGTAATTATCTGCAATTTCAATGCTTTCCTACTTTCATAATCCAACAGATTGAAATGGAATCAAAATGAACTTTAATCCGACAAATGATTTCAATGATTTCAATTGCTCAGCTAACTTTTTATTGCAACCTTTTCTGCAACTGCTTGCCTACGACGTGTTTATCACTAATTGTTTGCATGTGATATGCGTCAAGTGAAGTCACGAAACTGTAATAACCGTACGACGAGTCCGCTAATACGAACAGCAATAAACTAATTGTTAATTAAACACTACTTTCCATGTGCCGCGTGCATCCAGCTGTAGTGTATAGATAAATTACGCTTATTATGGTTCTCTTCTTCGTCACGAAGAATCATTGAGTGTGAAAAAATGGAAATTTCTCCAAGGCTTTCAAATTACTACTCGCTGTCTGTCAATCGTCCACGCATGATGTACTTTGTTAATCTGAATTTCTCTGGTTTCAATCGTTGACTAGTATAGACAATATAGTATGTCTAAATTTAAATTTATCTGCCCCGAAAACAGCACGCCTTGACAATTTTCACCTGATGTTACACACTGCTGACATCATCACATAAACGCTGACAGAATTATAAACAATTAAACTTCAATAATAACAGTCCAAGTAAGCCACATATTAAATAATATCAACAAATATGATGTTGTTGTTTACATACAACGTAACCTACAACAAGCCATTATTAAAATTAATAAGGCAGAATTATTAGATTCTAAAATCTCGAGATTCAAAGAATTTTGTACTGTTAGCCATTCACATGCAAGGGTTTAATTTATAAAAATCTGTAAATTTGATTCGATTCGATCGATATTTTATTGCCTTTCGTGCCATTCGGTACCATTTGCCTTGAACTCACTTTGCATCAACCCAGCTGAAATGGAATGAATCCGATGAAGTGCTAGACTCGCTAGACATTGAAAAATCATTTGCATTGATTTATACGATTTATTTATACGATCATAACACAACCGTAATGCATGCGTAAAGATTTAAATATGAATGATATGTAACTAGAAGTGTTGATGTCAGGATAATCTAGGAACATCACATCACGTGTCACGATTCATCCAATAATTAGATACAATTTAAAACTCTATTTCTACCCAAAAAAAAAAGTATTAAAATCAAGCAAAAAATGACAGAATATTAACTATAGCCAACTAATTACGAGGTAAAGCACGAAAAATCTTCTTCAAATCATGTCCAGGTGAGCTGTGTAATTTTTTTATTGTTGCCGTTAAGTTGTTATAAACTAATTTGACAACATCCCTCGCCATGAGGAAGTCAACATGGTTGAAACTGGGAAGTGGTACTTCATAAATTCCGATTTTGTTAATCAACCTGGCGTCAAGTCTCTTCACATCCTGGGAAATCAAATAAAAATGATACTGATGAGCAGCATTAGTCAAATTGTAGAAACTTACAATTGGATTAGCTAACATATCACTATCTCCATACATCAAATAAATAGGAACTTTTATATCTTCCAGTTTATACTCGGGAGGTGTAGGCTGTCCATATTCAATTACATTTCCTTCTGCCCCATAGTCATACTGACGGAAGTCTCCCTTCGCGGAGATCTCTTGAAGATAATGCAAGATCGTTTTTGTCGATGTTCCGGATGGCATGTGTCCTAGGACAACTTCCAAAGTACTCTAAAACATGTTCACATTACATTTTCGGAACATTATCGAAGTGGGAACTGGTACCTCATCCATTTCATCCTTGTCCAGTCCAGCTATAATGAAAAGAAAGTTCTCACATATTTTCCTTGTATATTTACTGAGACAATCAAAAGAGAGTAATTTTACCACTTTGCTTGAAGGTAGGAACTCATTAATACCAAGGTGCTTAGCTATAAACTAAAAGAATAAGAATATAGAGACCCATCAAAGTTTCAGCATCCGGATTTAATGAATCGACAAGTTAATTAAATAGGAGTTTTGAATAAAAACTCACGTCAATGTCATTCACCCATGGTGCCAAATATCGAATCGGTGAAGTAAGGTGCGTCATAAATGCAACCGGAGCCAAAGCTACCATAGCTTTGATATTTTTAGCAATTTCCGGCTTCCGGGAAGCAAACGCGAAGAACATTGTGGTGCCCATTGAATGACCTACGTAAAGTATCTCTCCTGCACTTTGGGTTTCCTCAGCTACGTAGGTAATGGCGGCGGGGAGATCAAAAATTGCCATTTCATGCCAACTAGTAACAAATTCCACACATAGTTATTACCATATTATTCAACCATTAATTATGGTCTCTTATTTACCTGAAATTCCAAAATTTACTGTCCCTTGGCATTAAGCTTGCATGTGCTCTCGAATAATCATTTCCTCGGGCGTTCCCCAGCCAAACATCGTATCCCAAGTCGGATAGGATGAAAGCAAGTGATTTATTCCCTTCATCCAAATAACAAGTGCTCGTTGCAAATAAACCATGTTGAAGGAAAATTGGTTGTTTGCCCAAGGTGCCATTTTTGGACTTGGTGATACGATGAAGGGTGAGAAGGAAACCATCTTCGGTTTCTATTGTATGGGACTGTGGAGTGTATCCATGGCGTCTTATTATTTGAGGCTAAAAGAATATTTAATGGATGATTAACAAGAACGGGTTTAATTTCAGCAGGTAGAACTCATACAGGTGTTAAGTAACTATCTGGATTTATCCCAACACTTTCAACTTTTCCAAATATTGGCACTGTGCTTGTCATGGCAATTGTCTCACATTTTGCATTAATTGTAAATAACAGCAAACTCACTACAATCAACTTCATATTGTCAACTGTATCGTTGAATGGCTGTTGATGAAATGAATTTCATGGATGCCGGTTAGATGTTTGTGTAGCTTTTGCGGATGTAGCCGATGAATATACTATGATAAGACCACTATTACTCACTATTGTTTATCAATTGCCCGCCTTTAACAAAAATTATTGCTGCATCAATACATACTGCAATGAAAAATTGAGTTACTTAGATAGATGGATGCGCGTGGATTGTGCAATTAAAAAGCCGACTCACTAACCGTAGAAGCTATAATGAGTCATTTGTTATTATAATTGTTTATTGCAGTCATTTTTCGAATGAACGCACTGGATCACTAAGTGGGTAAGTGGGTGTTGCTAGTCGGATTATTTTTGAGATATTGTGTAGTTTTGGAAGTAAAGTTATGCTTTTAAATGGTTGGGAGGTAGGTTTGGGCTGGGGCAGGTAAAAATCACCTATTATAAGAATGATCGCGAATTAACTGGTTTTGTTGTCTTCTTCAGTATCAGTAATGTTTCTCGACATCATTACCATTATCATTAACATCAATTGTGTTACTTGCAATCATCACATTTCTTCTAGCGTTGATATTGTCGACTCATGATCATTATCAACTTTTTCTGCAGATGACGTCACTCTGTTTTCTAAACGAGTCGAAAACGTTTAGATTAATCTACATTATAAGTTATACTTATTAATTTTCTTTAAACTTATTATTAACTTTGTATGAAAGTTTTCCTTTGCATGTGGTGATGTCAACGATGTGAAAAGCGAGAATTTAATTAATAGATTTTAGATTTTAGATAATTGAATGTTAATTGTATCAATACTTACTATTCTTGTGACATGTTATAGACCACCAGCTACACATCTTGGCTGATTTGTAAACCGAATCCGCCTGTAACAGTTTGAAATGTTTTCAAGCACCTTCCTCTACTTCCCGCTAGGGTTAGCAATCATCTGTTTGAAGCCGTTTCCTAGTGCGCGCGCTTCGTTTGGTTTTTCTCATCGCAGTTGGCTGGTCGTCGAAAAGCGGGAAGAATTAGGTTAGAGGCACCGAATGTTTGCGGACAGTGCGTGCAACGGCACCGCGAGAGTCGTGTGCGTCGAATATGTAAAGCGCGCGCCACATTCGTGTGTGCAAAGCACAGTGCGGACCCCGCTGCCAGAGTGCCGCGAGCGTTGTGTCGGATGCAAATAATGCGAACATGTCGGAGGTGCGCCGCGCGACGTTGATGCCCTTCGGCGGCGGCGGCGACGCTGCCCCCGATGCGAAGAAGCGCCGGACGGAGCCGCTCAGCGTCCGGCTGAAGTTTGTCCTGCCCGAGTCCACGGAGAAAACCTGCCCCATCTACAACTATAAGGAGGAGCTAACGTTGGCGAAGGTAAGACAACCGCCCCCCAGGAACGCATCCTCCACGCGGAGGGAATCATCAGTGGGAAGATTATTTCGCGGCGATGTCTTTGGAGCAATTTCTAATCCTTCTTCTAGTGCAGCATGCCGCGCTCGCAAAGAGTGACTGTGTAGACCGCCATGTTTGAGGGGATTCTGTGCAAAAATTGTTTATTTTGTTGTGTTGCCTGCGTGTTGCAACCTCCAGCGGGCAGACGAGCACAGACAGTTGCAATCGTTGTTTTGTCATCTGCTTCCAGCCGCTCGCCGCAACACCACACAGTGCAAAGGGTTGAGAGGCGCATATTTCCCGACCCCTCGATTCGTCAAATCGGAGACAAAATAACAACGGTTTTCTCCTCGCTTCGTACATCATCACACGGGCATTGCGGTGAGGCGACGTTCACTTCGCTTTATTGCTCGGTCGTCGTCGCTGGCTTCGGTTTGAAAACAAGCGCGCAGGCGGTGGCGTTGGCCGCGATACAATTTCCAATCTTGCAGGAGGACTGCAGGCGAAAGAAATTGCTCTGCGTGCTCTTCGTAGGTCGTAAACATAACAAAAGACTATTGGGTAGCATTGAGCAAGATGACGGCACAGAGTTACACGGTTGTCATGTGTTAAACACAAGGTAAAACGAGAAAGACAGGAGGATACAGGAGGATTATGGAACACCATTCGTCGTTTTTTTTTTATCAGGTATCTTGTCATTATTGACAAGTTGTCTGTCATTCTTTTGTTCCAAGGTGTGTCTTATCACTAAACGAGTGCCATACATTGCAATGTAGTAACAAGTGAGGTAGTTATACACATTATTATACACATTATACACATTAAGGAAATCTGGTAGTGCATGGGAGAATTATTATTCGCAATACAGGAAATAGATTAATTTTTTCCGATGAAATAGTATATTAGTTTATTGTATTTTATTTAAATATTTGTTTATTAGTTGGCTCCTTCTATCGCCTCTCCTGCTGTCTGCTGGCAGTATATGAGTCAACCATGTCACCCACAACTAGAACGAGGTGTAAATCGCGCTGTGCCTTCGTTCATTTGTTGCTTTCATTACCCGCATTCGTATATTTATTTATCTTTCTGGACAACAGGAATCCATGTTTTGGTGCTGTTGTCGTAGGAGTCGAGCGCGTTGGAGCGTGACGCGCGCAATGCGAGCGCACAAGGCGCGAATGTATCAGGCAAACATCGGAGCGCAGAGGTAGAGTCAGCATTCCCAACAGGAAAGCCGGTCGTGCGTGAGTCTCGGCTTGAATGCTACGGAGGTAGTGGAAGCAGCACGAGGTCGCTTTACGAGCTGGGATTGGCTGGAGTGGAAAGCACGCGGCCGGTTCCACTCGTAGCATGTTGCGCTAGGGCAGGGAAATGGAATGAATGAGTGATATTGTCTCTCTTGTTCACTGTAATGAATTTAGTATGGTGCTGTCTTTCTTGCCCATTGCGTGGAATAAGCATACGTGACAATCTCGGAATTTTAAAGCGGTCGTGTTATATATTGTCAGCGCACAAGGAAAGGACAAGGAAAGGAAATGTGAAAGCTAAAAATTTGTTGGTTTCTTTTTGTCTAGAAACGGGATAAAGGCAAACTGCAAAATGGGAAACTAACTACAAATGGTTTGGATCCATTTGATGATGACGATGATGATGTTAAACGCATTGCTATGGAAATGGAAGCTAAATATGTAAGTTCAACCAATTTTTAGCACCTCCAAATCTCAATGAACGCATTTTTAGGGTACTGGTCCACCCGCAAAAAAGAAAAGAAGAAATCACCGCGATGACTACGCTGATATTGGCATGGGCTACGATGAGTCTGACTCCTTCATCGACAACACAGACGGCTACGATGAATTTATTCCTCACAACATCACCACGCTCCACGGTGGCTACTACATCAACTGTGGTGCTCTAGAATTCAAAAACGACGAAGGTGTTAGCTCAGATTTATCTTCAAACTCCTCAGAATCATCGTCGTCTTCAGAAGATGAGGATGATGAAGGAGATGCCAAGAAAGACTCTGAAAAGGCAGAAGGTAAACCAGTCAATCGTAAGAGGTATTTAGAGTCTTCTGAGTCTGAAGGAGAGAATGATGCAGACAAGACTGATAAAGCAAAATTCAACGCTGAGAAGAAGCATAAGGCACATGCGACTACAAATGGTGTTCAACAACTCAGAAAGAAGAAAGAGGGTGAAGATAAAAAGGTGTTGGAAAACCACAAGGACAAACCACCTCTAAAGAAAGTACCAGTTATGCCTCCGGTTCAAACTACCGTATCTGGTTTAACTGTAACACCTGTCTCAGCAAATGGTGAGGAAATCAAGAAGAAAAAGGAAGTGGTAAAGCTCAAGAAGGATGATATTAGTGTAGTAAGTATAGCGCCGCAACAATCACAAACTGTTAGTGAGGTAAAAGAACCGAAGGAAAAAGTGAACAGTGTAAATGATGAACGTAAACTAAGTGATAAAAATATCACGCCGAAAGCACCGGTTGCTTCTGATAACAATCGTGAGATAAAAGCCGTGAGGGACTTGCAGCTGCCCGCGAATCTCCCCACGAACATTGCGGATCTTATTAAAAAGATTAAAGACAGTGTGCAGAAGAACAAAGAGTGTAATAGAGATGTATTTAATGGTTCTGTAAATAGTTTATTAATATCGTAAGTATCAGTGTTTGCTACTATTTCTCTAGATATTTGTTGATATCAATTTGTTTCAGGTTTGAACGTAAGTCAAAAGTATTAGGAAAGCAATCCAGGGCGCGAATTTATCAACATATGGCTAATCTGATGATGTTGGAGAAGGAAAACTTGTGTAGACGCGCCAAGAACTTGGTGGTGGCTGAAGACACGAAGCGATTAAACACTCTGCTCTTTGATTTGAAAGCAGTAGTTGCACAATTGATGGTTCCACTTCTAGAGACCTACGAACGTGATACTCAGGAAATAAGGAATTTGAAATCATCGCAAGGCGCCGAGGAAAATAAATCCATCCGCATGCCCAAGAGGAAATTCCCGTGGACGGATGAAACGCGTAAGATGTTGCGGGAAATTATTTTTATCAAAAAGCGCTTGCTTATTTACGAGGGTAAAACAAAAGAGAGCATTGAAATTCACCAGAATTTGTTTATTAAGTCTGATATACAAGTCATCTGGCCGGATGGCTGGATGACAATGGCTGCTCTCATTAAATTGTGTAGTACCTTCGATAAGAAGCCACAAGTGTTGAACAACTCAATGGAATTGAATATGAGTGCAGAGGGCGGTTCGGCTTTATTGGCAGAGTTAGCTGCCCATGCACAAAACGCACAGAATTTAGAAAGTCAGAAGAAGGAGAAGATTAAAGACAAAGTGGTAAAGCCCAAAGAGACACAAGTACACAAAGTATTGTCAAATAAAGATGTACAGAAATTCACAGCTAATTCCATCTCTATTACACCTATAGCAACGGTGGAAAGTGTTACGGTAGCATCTCCCTCGTCTTTAAGTCAAAATCACGCCCCGCATCCATCCAATAAAAACAATCAGAAGCCGAAGAGTGATCTCCCGAGTAATAAAATCGACGTTGTTACATTTGAATCTCCGCGAGGTTTGAGTATCAGCCAAATATCACCACCAATCGCGCATAAAACAACTATTCAGGCAACGAGGAATATCTACAAGCCTGATAAACAGGATACCCCACCTCCTATCGGGGAGAAGACGACGAAATTTGTCAACTTAGCTCATACGACCACAGTTCCGGAGAATTTAACGAAGAAGTTAAGCACCGATTACAATATTGATAGTATTATGAGTAGAAAGACGACGGATACGATGATTACGTCGGTCTCTGCTTCTGTTGCGCCTCCAGTTACGTCAGCGACAATACGAAGGAGCGGTGATATCATCATCCCTAAAGAAGAACCCTGTGATGGATCAACAGTGGGTAGTACAGTATCTTCAATTGGTACTATTGTTCCTATTGAGAACTTAATGCCACGACCTATGGTGATGGAGATTAAGAAGGAGCGGGATGAGGATGTTATCGTTTTGGATGATTCGCTGGATGATTCTGCGTCGAAAGGTATGACTCTTGGTGGTGGGAATATGGGTGAATTAAGAAGGAAACCAGGGCCTAAATGCAAAACGAAATTTGTTGATACAGCCACGATTAAATCCTGTAAAAGTGCCTCTAATGCTGTTTCGTTGGCGAGTGTCAGTTCAACGAGTGATAAGAAATTTTGTAAGCTAAACGACATTAATGGTTAATCAATATATTACGAAGTAATTGTTGTTACAGTAAAACCAGACGCTCCGAAAGAGAAAAAAGACACTAAGAACGATGGTGATGACATTTTTAAACTCATGGAGAACTTAAAAGAGTTAAACAAGATGACCACACCTTCTAAAAGTGTTGAAACTTCGCCTGCATCTGCAGTCAGTGTGATTGCCTTCAATAAAAACTTTGGGAAGTCTTCAACAGGTACAACGTCAACGTCAGGAGCGAGTCATCTACAGCAAGACATGAAGTCCAGTGAATTTTCCCAGGGATTGTCCTTCAATGATGTGTATCAGAGGCATTTTTTGAATCCTCTTGTGAATTCCACGTCGGGCACAAGCACGCCATTGGTGACTGCAGCTACAAAATCGTATAATAGGTGCGTCTTTTGCGTCTTTAGTTTCTTAAGTTAGAAGAATGTATTAATGTATTAATTTGTAATCTTGTACTAGTGCCCACACAAGCTCGTCGAGTGCATCTCCAGACAAACATTATGTGAGTTAAATTCTAAATGGAAGTGTATCAGTATTGAAAAGAACAATGTTTTGTAGATTTCCAATTACAATTGCACACCAGCAGCAGGACAGCAAGCAGCAAAATATAAGAACTATCAACAACACGCTGGTGAGTTGTCTCAATAATAAATCGACAACCTAGATGTTGATATCGAAAAATATTTGCCTTTTTTTTTGTCTGTATTAGGTACATATATGGACGATATGCTTGCGAACTTCATAACAGATGCGTATGCGTATCCAAAAACAGGTATGAAAAGGAAGTAATTTAGTTGGCACTTTTAATTTGTATTGTTTCTTCTGTAATCTGGACTATTCTGATTGTTGGTCTCTCAAGACTTATAATTTACTTTCTAACTTGTTTTCTCTTAAATTCTTCCATTAATCATCATATTTTAGTATTATTACACGGAGTGATTTATGTAATTTGTATGTAATTTGGCTTGTGTTGCAGCAAATCATAAACCAAAACCAACACCAAAATGAGGAATATATCATCAACAAATTAAGTTCAGCTGTTGTAAACTCCATCGTTTGTCTTTGATTGTTTCATAGTTGTAAATTGCAAGCCAGTGATTGAATTCATTTTTAAAATTTATAATTATGTTTAATGCAGCGTTTTTTGATGTTTGAATTGTGTATGGAGATACAGCAGCAACAAAATGAGTGTGTAAAAATGTAGATATTTGCGCGTTAATGATGTACAATGTAAATTGATTCGCTGATGCATAAAGACGCGCTCATTCCTTATTTATTATATGTACATTTTAAAAATGACTAAGTAATTTTCATAAGAAAATAATTATGATGTGGGAGGAAATACAATTATACGTTGATGATTTATAAAAAAATATTGATACTTTTTCAAAAAGTCATAACGTTTAATTTTGTTTTAAAAAGTTTAATTTTAAAAAACGTCTGCAGATTTATGTGTGGGTTGAGACGCCCTCTGCAGGTGCAGATTTGAGGTTTTGGTTAGAAAAAAAAAAGTGACGATCACTTGGTTTTATTGTGTAGTAAGCGCGGATATTGCCGGCGGCATTAAGATTATCAACAAGTAATTGATGATTTCAATGTGTGTAAATGTATCCTGGTCGTAGCTGAGAAGGTGATGAAACCAGTAGAAACATAATTAAGCGTGGTTTATGGTAAGTTCGATTTTAATTATTGATTTTCTCAGATGTGTATGTTTCTAACCTCACTTCGATTTTGCAAGCAACATTGAAAAACTCTCTAAAATGCACCAATACGATAAAAAAAATCCATGAAATGGTTAGGTGCAGTGTAACTTAAAAATCATATCAGTATACTATTTATTGGTTTTCTTGTTTAAACGCCAAGAAACAAATGTTTCTTATGTTTTTTCAGTGATGTGGGACAGGTAAGGCCTAAATTACTTGGAACTCTATTTTTTTGGTGGTTTGGTGCGTTAGGTGACTGTTGCGGACACGGTTCATTTCGGTTTTTCTCGTTTTTCCGTTCTGGTGTTTCCCCTGCCGTGCTAGCTGTCTGCCTGTTTTACGACTCCCTAAAGGCCCGTGTAACGACACGGCAGACCTTTATAAACTTGCCTGCATTAGGTCTGCTGGCACTGCTGGGAAGGTGTGGGTATCGAAAATGCATCCTGTATGCAGTGTTGGCTGAATGTCGCAGAAAAGGGTACGTGGTTGCAACCCAACAAAAATATTAGAATTGGGTGATTTATTCTTGAGGGCCTTCCATTTGGGTAGAAACATGCTAAACTTTGTTGGAATTGTTTTCAATAGGACATTGCATTGCAGGATGAAAATGACTAAGGTTTTCTTCTGAATTAGGGCTATTTTGTTGTATATTTTTGTCGGTATTATTCTTTGATTTCTTCGTTGTTATTAAATTAATTTTCTGGCGGTGTTTTTCGATTTTTTAATCTTTTTAATGTCGAAAAGCCATTTAGCCAGTCTGGTGACATTTCACATTATTATAATAACCCTGCAATAAATCACAAAAACGTTTTTGCTCGGAACTCTCGTAAAGGTTGTCATTCATACCTTCTATTTGGTATATTGCATACTGCACGTGCTTGGCCTGCTAATATTTACGCACGATTCATCAAATCCATCCACTAGTATTGCGGCGTCTCGCCAACAATCCGTGTCTACGACGTCGAACGTCTGCTCGATGGATGCAGATGGAGACAGGGTGGTGGTCGGAGGCAGCTTTGGGCACGCGGTTACAATTTGCGGGCGCTGGAACGACTTCCAAAGACACCAAAAGAATATCGAGATGTACGATATTGCGCGCGTCTGCAATAAGCAGCAGGAGCAAAAACAAGACCTGACCCGTCGACCGGGACGGGATGAAGGTATTTCTAGTTAGAAATAACGAAACAGATATCGCGGCGAGTTCATTCCGCTTTGCTCAACAGATTTTATTGCTCGGGAAGCAGATCTACGAGATGAGGAGCAAGGAAAACACGCGAGGATCTTGGTGGGATATGGGCGAAAACGAGGAAATAGTAGTTTAACCTTTCTAGCCTCGAGACATGTTTGGTCTACCTGACTATTGTTTACTTCTGTTTACTTGCATTTAGAAGTTTATTTGGAGATTGTAGAAATTCTTGATTTCTATAAGTTGTCTGAGGCTGAGATCTAGGAATTTTTAGCATAGGGAAAAGGGTAGAAATCTTTTGCTTCTCTTCCAATTTCTACATAAACTACAACTGTGTTTGGTGCTTCTACAGATCGTGCTGCTCTTTTTGGATGCTTTTTATTTGTCCTAGAGTTCTTTAGTATGCGCGGCGAGTATCCCCGCGCAGCAGTAGCAGCTGAAGAAACGCAAAGTTCTCATATATCGATCATTCGCGTTAGGTGACTTCTTTGCGGTGTATGTTTCAGGCCCGGCATGAAACGAAAATTCAACATTAAATTTTTACTTTATTTGTTCTTCTTTTCTACATTTATCTTTGCTTTTTTACTGATAATCCTGGACTGGTTGAAAAAGTGCTGAAAGGAACTGGGTAATTAACAGTGTCTAATTGCTGCCTACGCATTTAGCATTCATGACACAACGGAAGAGGACCTAAGACCTAAGGAAAACATTGAGTGCAATACACGAGCACAAGTTAAACATGATCAACTTGGTAAACACACTCCGGGACACTTGTAATTAAGGTATTTTATTTCGTTGCGATAGTATTTCCGGAAAACAATGTCGTTTTCACCGTCTCCACTAATTCTGCTTCCGATGGCAGTCCTAGGAAATCTTCCGGACCTCAGGAAATTGTTAGTTTTATTTCTTCAACATTTCTTCCGACGTTTGTTAGCGTTTGATTCCGGGCTTTTTAATTAAAAATCAATGTTGCGGCTGCTCCTGCTCACCGTGCGCTTTTCAAATTGGTGTGTGGAGCGGTGAAAATTGTAGGACGACGAAACAAAAGGTAATAACTAACTAATAATGTTGGCAAGTGTGCGTTTAAGACTGGCGGCGGGTTGCAATGCGCGCCGGTGTCAATACACCCGCGCTGTGCCAGTACCGGTGGCGGCAATGATACCCCCCGGGGCTGTAAATATTTAAAATTATGTTGACCTTCCGCGGAACGTATACGAACTTTACGGTGGTACTGGGGAAGCAAAGAAACTACCGTCTCAAGAAATTAATTTGCGACACGTAGCGTGGGATAAATCGATGAAATTGTTAGAATTGAATTTAGCGCATTCGATGGAAGATTATAAATAGCCAGTTTGTTGGCACATTTTTATCGAGTTTAAAGTTTTATAGGAAAAAATATTGCGATTGATTAAAACCTGTTTGGTATGCAATAACAGTGTGTTTTGTAAATACTTTACCGTTTTTTCTAAAAGCCTGGACTTTGCCGGCTTTAGGAATCGACACGATGCGGCCAAGCTTGGTAAATGACAGTTCAGTTCATGCATTTAGGGGCTTTCAAAAGTCCTTTACTACCCATACCACATGCACATTTGTATTTTAAAAAGAACTGCTCAGTAAAGACCTTTGTTGTCTTTCACCTGAATGCCACCCATTTATTGTCTCCTCATCAAAACTCGTGCTACGGGTTTATTAATTGACAGTAATAAGTTGAGTCACATTTTACTCTCGACCTTTTTAAATCTTTCATAAATATGTTTTCGGTGTTTCTTATATTTTTAAGATGTTAGGGAAATGCATCATCTCTTCATTTCACGGAGGCGAAATATGCGCCGGAAGAAAATTTCTAATACATAAATAAACAGCTCGTACGCGGATGTAAACATTGACGTGATGTGACTGTGCGGCGGTGGCGGCGACTGCAGTAGTCTACAGGTTGTAAATTCCAACTCATTTACTGTTTATGACATGACAGTCGGAGCGCGGTGAACTTAACTCGCTTGGAATAAGACCATGCGGGAATAAAAACGACAGGGTGCGCTGACGGGGTGCGAATAAAATACACACAGGGTTACGACGATGCGACGATCTTTCGCTTTGTTTAAAGGTTTAAAAACTTTACTGAGGAGTCTTAACTTGACCAGGATGAACTTATGATAAAAATGAGAAGTTAAGTACTAGAAAGGCCGAAAAGAGTTGAGGAATATTTAAGTTTGTTGCATCTGGGGCCGACTTTTGTTCCTTGATCTTCAAAATAGACAAATATTATAATTTGTTTCGTTTTCATGGGTAAATTTACATTTTTGACTTGCTTCTACACACAGACAGTAAGTGCAGAATCAAGCGGGACAATAACCTCGTATATCAAGTTAATTCAAGACTAGTTTCTTAAATTAAATTAATATGAATTAATATATTCCCCGGCATAAAATTTTGTAATATTTGTATTAAGTTTACTCTGCATTACTTTGCTATGAGCTTTGTTGTTGGAAAATGTTCGCAGCTACTGAAAATCGCAAGGCGTCATTATATCTTTCAGTTTTCCGCGCGCCTCGTACACGCTTTATTTTATTTGCCTCGAATTTCTTTACTTTGTTTCCTCGCAAGTTCGAGAGCGTGCCATTTTCGTCGACTGCTGTATCGCGTCTAATAAAAGTGCAGATTGTTTGTAAACTCGATACGTGAGACAGTAACGACGCCTTCGTGCCGACAAATATTCACACCTTGCCAGGTGCGAACAACCATTCGACAGCTTAGCAATCTCAACATTTTCTTACACCTACATTGTACGTGTGTATTTTCCTGCGGCCTTCGGGTACCATTATTGCAATTGTTCGGAAAGTCTCGAAAACTAATGCACGTTATAAGTTTAATGTCAATAATATATTGATATTTAGTTTTTATGTATTTGCAAACAGCGTTAGAATGCGTTATTTTAATCTGAGAAAATATTGGATTGTAAATCACATTTTCAACCGGTGAATTTCACCGTTTTATGCGGAAGCAATTATCGGAGTCGTCGTAATTCCCAGCGCCAAATGTGTTTCACATGTATGCGTTATGCGTCCACAGGTGAAGGGTGCTTGTATTGGGGGGCGGTGGTTACAATACTTGTTGTTTATGTTCCCGCATAGTGCGCGGAGTTGGTCGTAAATGCTCATAAAGCGCGCAGCTAATTGCGAACGATGAATTTATTATAAACTCGCCAGAGCAGAGTAATGTACGACGGGGGCGGTTGTAGCCGGAAGTGCATTTGGTTGCCGAATTCAAGCGAGCGCAACAGCACTCGGTTAACTGTAAACTAAATTATAAATCGTTGCTGCAATTACTAATAAATGGTGATTGCCGTTGGATTGGTTAATGGCCTTCCACCGGCTTTAAGTCTTTAGACTCATTTAACGATATTTAACGGTGTATAATCTATTTAACATGTTTAATTTTTATTTGATTCTATTCTATCTATATACCCCAATTTTGGGGTTTTTGAAAAAAATGACCAAGAGGACGCAATGTCTATTATTTGAATTTTCTATAAATTGTGTTTCTCGTTTGAGTTTGTTGTCAATATACATTTAACATTCTCTTGTTTTTGCGGCTTCAGTTTTTCATCTGTTCCTCTTTTTTTGTTGTTATCTTTAGATTTTGGGCAAAATCATTTGCTGAATCTTAAAACTTTGATTTTTGTTCTTTGCCGTTCCACTCATTCAATAAGATCCTTAAAAGGGTTTTTTCACTTGGTGACTTGTTTTACATGCGAAACAAATTCGCGCTTAAAATCCAAACATTTTTTAAATAATTGTTTTGTTTGAAATAAAAAAAGTTACACATTTAAATGAATATGTCAGTTACACTATGTATGATTTTCTCAGGTTGCTTATATCTTAGCTTAGCTTAGGCTGACTTTGTGCGAGTTCGAACTTGTTTATAAGTGTGTTGATGCTGTTGGCTGCGCAGTGAGGGCTTTGTTATTAGATTTTTGCAGAGGGCCGGATATGTAATGATGTGTTTAGCAGCATCTCAGAGTAATTTTATTTCTTCTGTTGATTAGGGTATTATTAAAGATCATTAATCTCAATCTTTTTATACCTAATTTTGCGGTGTAGAGAGTCGCGGTGTGACTTGTGAGCGAACTGCAATCTGTAGTTGACCTCCTGCCACTGGCCGCTCGAACACAAAAATACAATTACATATGTATAAAATATTAAGGAAAATGGTACAGCTTTCGTTTTATTCATTAATTAAAATTCAATGCGATTTTTCTTCTTGGATTTCGTTTGATACTTTATTGAAGTCCGGTTAGGATTAGGATACTGAGATTCTCAATAAACTTTAAAAATTTTCTTCCGTCAGCTTCGTTCTATTTTTTGATTTTATAAAATACATTATATAAAATGACATAATAAATATTGTGTTATGCTTTTAATGATTTTGAAACGAATCAATTGTATTTTGTTTGAATTCAGATTCAAACCCACATCATTAAATTCGCGCTTTTTCTCATTAATTTTTATTTTCTTTGGTACTTTACTCATTTTTCCTACGATGAAATCTAAATTATTTTACCAATAATTTAAGAGCCATTTGCATTTCTCGTTACCTATTGTAGTGATTGTTGCCAATATGGAACACAGGCACGCTGGTGGCACAGGGGCGGCGCTAACGGCGCGTGAATAACTAACTCGCAGGCTATTCGTTGACGGCGTATTGTGCTTGCCGTACTTTAGCACTTCCAAAGGCCTAGGTCAGGGTGACCTTCGCGTGAGATTTTTGAGATTTTCTAGGATCTTAGTTGCTTAACACACGGGGTAGAATGTAAAGAATAACTCAATAACACAAATTCGGTAATCTCCGAATTGATGAATCACGCGTTGCGTTCACGCGTACCGTACAAGTCAAGTGAAGTCTAGGGATGCGTTGACTTTACTGCTGTGTCTCTTTCCACTGTTTTGTTAAGACAAAGGATTGACAATTTATGAAACTAATACGTCAAATGTTGACACATGAAAATAATATTCTTTGATAAGATAAACTGAACATAGTACTAAATTATTTTAATGTGCCCGAAGCTGCATCTTTGTGCCTGAAATTAACCAACAAAACAAAGCAAACTATAATTTTTAACCTAAGCCAGACATTTTTGTCACCAGTCACGGTACGCTCACGCTATAAGTTTGTTGATTCTTCCTAAATTAGATTGGTGCTTTGGCGGATCGCACAAAAAGTTGCAAAGCGCCGCATGCGGGCCGCAGGTTGCAAATCCCTGTCTTAATTTATGATTTTCATTGCTTTTTTTGAAATTAATCATTGCGAAGGATTGTTGTTCCTCTCATAATCCTACTTTCCTTCAAAACGTTGCATAAATTGTAATAAAACCCTTCTTCATAAGTTATAATTTTTTAGAGTCCTAATAACAGAATAATTTTTCATGTTTAATAAGCGTGCGACATCCAGAATTCAAATAAAATTTATTCTAATCACTGCTTCATAGATATCTATGCCATTTTTTTTATTTAAGACTCATTTTTTCATTTTCGTGTGCCATTGTTACATTGTCCTTTTTCGGGTGGTGGCAAGTAGCATGTGTGCCACCCTACGATTTAGCATCCCGACACGCATACGCAATTAATAAAACGTGACTTTTACGCTGTGCGCTTACACTTGCCTCGGTTTTCCACTTGCTATCCAGCTGTAATCAAATCATAAATATCATATTTTCTTGTTTATTGGCGATGGTAAGTGTAGCACATTTTTGGGATTTTTTGCATTCTAGACATAACTTAATGCAAAATGAACTATATTCTTAATGTGCTTGCTGGAAAACCGGGTTTAGAAGTGGTATTTATAGTGGCCTAAACAATGCCAGGCTAAGTAGTTGGGTCGATGCCCACACCGGATGCTGATCTTCGACCTTTCCGGAATATGAGTGGTTATTGTCCTGAGTAGGGCGGTCAATGCTCCGTAAAATTGATAAAACATATATTCTAAGGGGATATGAGAAGGTTTAACTTGTAAAAATAAAAAAATAAAAAAAAGTTTTTTAATATTCAGTTTGTTGAAAATTCTTGCAGAGAAGGTTTGACGAAAAGTAGTTAGAGTAAGAAAATGAGGGGTTATTTATTTATCTATAGAAAAGTGAAATGACCTCTTTTTATTTAATTATTGTCGTCGAATTTTCGACAATGTGTATTCGGAGGTGAAATTTTTAGGGTCATGTTCTGCTACCGCTGAATTTACCACGCAACAGCTTTTCGTAAGATTACCTTTTCTTCATTCTCTCAAGCTGTTCACTGCTGGCTGCGGATAAAAAAGCGCTTTTTTACAGTTGATGTTGACAACAAACAACTGGCAACTTTATGAAGACTTCATTTAGGTCTGGAATAATTAACAATTCAATTTGGGGTAATTGCAGGAAATTTCTAGTTCAAATAAGATAATTTTATACGAGTTAGGAAGGTGTAATACAAATTGGTGAGGGAAAATGTGTATTGTTTTTTTTTTCTTTGGTGAAATACTGAGAAAACTGGATAACAATTTATGTTGCAATAAACTTTGTTGGTATCTAAAACTTGACCATAGTGTGGACGTTTTTGACACGTTAATTCCGCATATTTTCCTGTTTGGGTGATGACGGGTTAAAAAAGTGTCAGTTCTTACGTTGTTTCAGCTTTATACAGTTCTAAATAATTGAACATTAATGTCTCTTTTATATACTGGTTTGATTTGCCACGATTTCTGTTATATTCTTGCTTTACCTTCTTTTTTGTATTTTTTATATTATTATTGACAGTCTGTTTCCCCGTTTGAAAATGGTTCTCTTCGCAGCTCAATTATTGTGGCACTGCATTGGGTAATATGTTAGTAACGTAAAATGTGTCTGAATTTACGTGCGAAGTGTGCTTAACATCACTGTGGCGGCGGCGGCAGAGGCCAAAGACGCGAAAAACGAAGCAAACCGTTACTTACGACCGGGCGCTATTTTCTATCGCCGCCTCCCAAATCCCCTGTGCCTTTTGCGAGGCACACGTCGACACGGCGTGTCCGGGACGGCGCACGTGTCCAAATCTAAATTTAACCGTTTGACAGCCAGCCCCAACGACCACCAGTAAACACTTTTTCATAAAGCAGCAAAATGAACAAATATACTTCGTCTATGTGTCTATGATTTAAACACAACTCTTCCAACCGTTCGTACTTTTTCGTATTTTCTCGCGTATACGGGGCACAATTGCGAAACAAAAAATAAGAATTATAAGTGGTTGCGTAAATCCGCAATAATTTGTATTAAAATGTGGCGAATGTGAGACTTCTTCTCTAGATGTTGCTCTTTACTTAAACAATAAATGGATACATGTCACATGTACAATTAATGGCATGTGACTTGTGCGCAAAGGAGTGCAACTATCTCAACGCAATAATTTGTTGCATCTTGTCGTTTTTCTTTTGTACGGTATAAATAAACACCGCCCTCGGTTGCCTATTTTTTCCAAATAAGAGATGGAAAAATTTTCGTATTGCACCTTTTGTATTCGTTTATAAGCACGGTGTCAGCGTTGCTCGTGTCTTTCGCTCTTGGCTCGAGTCTATTGCGACAAAGACTCCCAGATGCAGCGACTTAAATAATAGCTGCTTCCGTTTGCTGTTTTTTCAATTACGTGGCGCACCTATAGCGAGTTCGGCGATGGCGAATAGCGTAGACAGAGGAAGTTTTCTCTTATTGCTGCACGATGGCAGGTTCCTGAGAGTATTGAGGCGTTCTAGGACATTATGTCACTGAGACATAATGCATTGAATTGCAGTGCCATCTTCGAAAATAGGAAAATCTTAAAAATGTATCAAAGTAGTGATAAATTGAATGTAATTCTGGCTATTTTATTTTAGTGCTTTTGATTGGTTTTCTGTTGAGTAGTCATTAGCAGCTTCTTGGAACGTGTTTTAATGTTGGTAGACCGGGATTAAGTCCTTGGGAATTGCTGAATGGCATCAGGAAGCAGTGGTGCATAAAGTACACCAAGAACCAGAATTAATCGCGAGGGAATTAAACGTTTACTAAAATTTCACAGCCTACAAAGTCTTCATTCTCTTGTTTTCATTTTATTTCTCGTTTTATAGTTAAAATTTTCTGCAATTCTCTTTATGAAATTTAACTTTTCAAGGATATTCAACGTATTTGGCTGCAGCACAGAACGCAATTTATTCATTTTCCCATTATCTAAAATTGTTATTTAACGTCGAAAAACTGGCGCCAGGTTTCCGCCGCACTAACTCTTTGCACGCTTGCTTTTTGCAGGGTACTCAGTACAAGAGTTCAATAACTCGCTTATATCGGACTATGCTAGTCTAAACTGCGTGTAATTTATTTATTTCCTGGGTTAATGCACCGGCCGTGTATTCAGGGCACCAGGCGCTTTGTATCCAGGGTTAGCAGAGGGTATTTGGAAGGGAGGTTTTTGTGCAACTAGCACAATGTTTGCATGCGCAAGCAAGCTTAGGGTCCAGTAGCCATCAATCATTTTGGAACATTCAAAAATGTTTTTATTGTATTTGGTTATAAATTTGATGAAAAGTTTTAACTAGGGATATTTCAGTGGAGAGAAAAATAATTAAAACCGTTTGTTTTTAGTTTTAATGCGAAGTCTTCTCTGTTTTCAGATTAACATTGGAGCCACAAGACATTATAAACATCTCTGGTATGTAGTCATTGAAAATTATTCTGTGCTTTTGTGTTTTTCGACTTTTCCAGTTGCAATAAGTCACAATTTTTGACTTTCCCATTTTGCCTTGTTTTTATTCGGTTCTTGTTTACTGCAACTGGTGATTACTCATGTATATACATTATATCCTTCCCTATTTTCACCCGACTCCACCATACGCCCTAAAACAAGGCACAAAGTGCTGAAAACGCGTAAATTTATTCGCACCGTCAACAAGAATTTCATCGATTTCAAACTACAAACTTTGAAAACTTGCAGAAAACTTCAACTAACTCAAATTAAACTAAGTTTAGAACTAAAATTTTCTACCGCTATAATAATCCTAGTTTACCTGATCTATAAAAATTTAAATTCCAACATTTCCAACTCTTTAAAAATTTTATATTTGCATTTATTTTATGATAGCACAGTCGTCCTTGTACTGTACTTCTTTATTACCATATGTTCAGATTAGAACCAACTCTCACCGTCTACGTTCTTGGCGTAGTTCCTTCATATCTTGCTAGCAATATCATAAAAACTTTAGTTAAGTGGAGTTTCCGCGCGGAAGTCGGAAATTACGAGATTCATAATTCGTATATCGCAATAAATTTACCCACATCGAACGATGTTGAAACGTTGGCTTAGCAGCGGCCGATATTTGCATGTTAGCCTCGATAGTGCGGGGGTGGGTGGCTTGTGCTTGTTTTAGTTTGTTCGCTCAACAGCGGTACTGGTGGCGGTTGCTGTCGTGGTGCGACGTAACACGGTCGCCAGCCAACGGCGTCAGCAAGTCTAAATCGATAATTTCTACAAGCCTATCAAAGTGATATCGACCTTTCATTAGCATGCAATGGAGTACATTGTATAGACAAGTGTCAGACAATTCGTGGGAAATGACACTAGAGCACGTTCTTCAGTAGGGTGCGTACAGTATGAAGGAGGATTTTAATTTTTGATGAAATCTTTTTTGGAGTTGCTGATGCATTTCGGTTATTCAATTAATTGTTATGATAGCACGATAAATGTTGGGAAATTAGTCGGACAACATTGTGATAGTTTTCGGTTTTCGAGATTCGAGATTTGTTGTATGGGGTAATCACTTTTCTTGGAATATTCAAAGTATAAAATTATTTTTGTCTTATGGCTTGATTAAAACTTAATAAATCATGAAATCACCCAAACGTAATATTCCACGTTGAGAGGTGAATTATCAATCCTCTGGACAGTAATATTCTCCATACCTGTCGGATCAACGTCATTCCTACCTGCAATCCGTTATTATTCCGCGTGTTGGGTTGATTATTGGACAACAATGTCATCGATACCGAGACATGCTGAGCATTGCTGGCGCGTACGCCACTACCGTCAGTGGCGCATTACAAGCGCAGGCTAATAAGATGAAAATTGAATATCGTGAGGCCGGTGTATGTGCGACCGTGTACGCCCGTTATGTCATTACGAAATCCATATAATATTGAAGTCCATTATGCTAATATTCACACAGCGGCGGGTTGCGCGTGCGACGTCCCCTTCGAAACTTCTGGCGCAGTCCTGGAGCCTTGCGAGGATAATGCATTCCAGCCATCAACAAACATTCCGCAGTATTTCTCGTTTCTCTTTGTTCGTACCTGCTTGTTATGTATTCCATATTTATGGAAAATGTGGAAAATTTTTGCGTTTTTTTTTAAATATGTAAGTAACTAATTTGTTTATTTTTAGTTTTATGAAAGGTGGAAGTTGATGTTTTAATTAGCTTTTTTCTCTCATTCAAGTCATCAAAGTTTAATTTTCTAGGATAAGAGTTGTCTGCATATGTAATTCATTTCTAAGCGTGTGGAAGGGTGTTTTCCAGCTTTTACTTGTTTTTCCGCGCATTTTTATTCTCGCCTGGTCGGCGTACGTCACCCAGAACCAATTTTATGAAAATAAGAAAGGGAAATGTAGATTTTACGCATAGTCGTTCTGAAGCGTATGATATTACGCGAACAGACTTCTCGTTTCTTCAAGGAATACTTTTCATGGGCTTTTCTTTTTTTCATAGGATTTTTTTCTTATTATCCACTCTTTCAGAATCTGCTAATATTTTTGGTTTTCAGTTTTCTTAGCTGAATTTAATGCTCTGCCTCCTGCGACTAGCCAACTAACAAACAATTGAATTTTATCTGACTTGGTCACTTTAGAAATAATTTCCCTGCATGTTACTCAATGGAATTTAAACTGAACAAGCATAGAACGATTGTGTTTTGGTACCATTTTTTTTCACTTTCTATCATTTGTCTCAGTTGATTTGAACGAATGTAAGCATTTTTTGCGAAATTTACAGAAATTAGCAGAATGAAATTTTAAAGTTGCAAGAAGTACCTTCTTACATAAGCACCCGTGATGCTCGGTCTATGAAATACACCCAATCAGTGTACCTCAAACAATTTCCATATAAAATGCTGCAAGTTTAACTAGAGTTTAGTTGGCTTGGATTGAAGGCGAAATTAAAATACATATTTTCGGTGTTTGAGATGTCAGAGATAGATGAAGTTGGATGAGGTTTTGATGGTGCTTTGCGGGTCTTGAACCATTGGTTAACCGGGTTGGTAATCGTTTTCGCGCCCAGATCGTAGCGGCAAACATTTTCAAGGTTTTTTCTTTCGTTTGCTACGTTTACTTCCAAATAAGACCTTAGTTTTCTCATGGTGCCTTTTCGGAAGTTGGGAAGTCTAATTTTTTGTTTTTAGTTTTATATTAGAGTTTGGAATTATTTGGAAACGGCATAGTAAGAAGTTTAAATAAGGTTACCATGTGCTTGACATCATTTATTTGTAATGGCATAAGTTGATTTTATTGGCCGAATTCTGTTTTCCTTCAGTTTGAAAACTATTTGGGCAGTTGTCCACTGCGGTTGTATCTCATAAGAATCAAACTATTTCTAAGTCATTTTATTTGATAATAGCTGCATTTTAGTTTGATGTCGTCGCATTTCGTTTCGTTTTTTTTTTTTTTCATGGTTGTGGCGTTGCGCTTTCACGTCCTTGCTGCCTGGGGGGCGTCTCTTTTTACCTTAGGTTCTTCGGAAACTCTTCAGTTCGAACGAGCGAGAGAGTGGAAGGGTTTCTCTGACGTTGGAGAGGTTCGAGGCCGTTCGTATCGTCCGCGTCCGTGCAGCAGGCCAAAAGCGAGCAATTGGAAAATCAATAGCTTTCCCGGTGGCGGTGGCGGCAGCAGAGACGCGCGGGGTCGGCCGAACCGGGTCGGGGCGCGCGCGCTCCTCTACACACCGTGTGCCGTCATCATCGTCGTGAAGCGCAACGAGCGCACACTCTTGCCGCAAGCGAACGCACACGTTTCGAAACAACCGCCGCCGTTCGCCGCCCGCCTGTGGGGCTTGACGTAACATACCGACTGTGTGGTGTGCACGTAACAGCGCGCGCTGCCGCAGCAAGCAGTGGCACAGTGTGTGAGGACGGTTATTAGTGGACTCTAGCAGTGATGGACTGGAAGCGGACCCTAATTTTCGCGATTTTGATCACGCCGTGCTAGGGGGGTTAGGGAGCATTCGCCGAGGTAAAATTGTGGAATTGATTGGTTTACTTCCGGCTGCATAAGGACATCCTTATCATATCAGGGAGAGGGTAAGCACTTTCTATGGATAGTCTCAAACTTGAATATTATCAGCGTGGTGACATTGGCAAGAGGGTTTAGGAGTATCAAGAAGGTTTAGCAAGGTGTAGGTGGTGGTGAACAAATCGAACATATGGGAAACTTTTTTTTCTGACCTTGAGGCAACGCCGACGATTTCCACGTTTCTCCTCTACGCGCTATCTTTTCGTTGGCTGATTTCTACTTTAGACTTGAGCATTTGAAGGGTTGGTGCCTTGGACCTGCAACATTTGGGGTAGTGCTTAAAATTGTTAGAACCATTTTTTTATTGTGTTGCTTTGTGCGTGGCGTAGGCTTGGCGTGCCAGGCATCGAGCGATAAATTCCACTTTATATGTATGTATATGAAAAGCGTATGTCAATTGATTTCCAATCGGTTTATGTTTTATATGCGCTCGTCGAGCCGACGGCAATAAATTGTGTACAATACAAGCGTTCTCGTCCCACTGATACCTACCCTACAGGGAAGGGCATTAAAAATGCATTAAACTATATAAAATTCGCATTTTCTGCCTTTTTGAACAAGCTTTTCTTCTCACCCAATTGCGTCAAATAGAACATCGACAATTGTTGCATTTCAACAAGCAAACGCGCTTATAAAACAACTCCAATTCATGTATTGGACACATTTTTCATTGCATTTAACACCGAAATAATATTTCCACAATATTTTCTCGTCTACGGTAATCATTATATTATTCTTGTACAGTACGTTTTCGTTAATTAATATCAAGCTCATCTTTCGAGAGCCGGCGAGCAAATTCTGCCGCCCATTCCACTGGCTTCTCCTGACTCTAATTGAGTTTTTTTGTCTTTCTTTACGAGCCGCGCTGAGTGATCTTATTCTAGCCGCCCCCAAGATTGCCAGTTATTGCATGTCGGTCTGTCGGCGCTCTGGTGTCCTGCTGGCCTCAACTTGGGGGATGCATGTACCAAATTAAGACGACGTGGTAGCAACCACGCGCGTGTTTTTGGCGTACGCGTAATTCTTGTCTTTGGGAGCGGCGTGCGGCAAACAGGCGGCGGACTTGTAGAAAGTAAGAAAGACATTCCAACACTTGTTCCATACAAAATACTCGGGTGATGGAATCGGAGGATGGAGAAGAATGGGAGTAGAGACAACGGAAGAATGACATTACAAAAAAGTTTTTGAAGTGGATATCTCGGTTTTTGTTTGTGCGTTTTTCTAAGAAAAGTTTATTATTAAAAGTAGTACGTTAGGAGATGATTGTCTTGATTTTTGTGGTTTTTGCAATGAAATTGTGCTCCGTATTGTGAATAATTGATTGGCATTATTTTAAGGACTGAAATAAAACAGTTTTTGTACAGTACATGAAAATCGAACTCTCTAAGACTTCGTAGAGGAAAAGGTTTTCCAATCCAGGGTGTGAAAATGGGAGGACATCTCTGCAACTCTCATCATCTCAATATCTCCTCGCATTTCTTTCTCTTTTCTGAATGCTTTGTTCCAAATGAGGCAATTTAATATTTTCACATCTATCCACATCTACATCTTTTGTGAACATCGTACCGTGGCAATTTCTGCGTGCGGTGTGCAAATCGCACCCGGGTGATTTGTCCGCGATCGAAGTGCTCCGCATATTGGGGATGATTCTCCGTCTTGATGGCGGCATAATATTCTCCTTGTTATTATAGGTCGAGAGCGTTTTACATAAAATCTAAGCGCCGCTCGTAAAAATCGATGAAATGTATGAATATCGCTAGCTGACATCGCCGTCATACTATCGCCATCAACTTGGATATTTAAACGAGTTCAATCACTGTGATAACTTAATAACTTTATGTTAGAAAATCTGTTAAACGTTTATTCCGTGTTATCATCAAGCGCATCAAAAGTTACACCTAATTGAATTCCGCTATAGTTTAACACCGAAGCTGTAACTATAAAGCGTTTTATTAGTGCACTAAACTGTGGGCGGCTGTGGCAGTGGCGTAACCGAACGTTTATGATTGTGTTTATTAAGCAGTTTAATTAGCTACCTAGGGTGCGACATGGTGATTTTTGGGATGGGATTTCAAAGCTGCGCAAAACAACGAAAAAATTTTGCATGGATTTTCATGGGAACTGGTGTTCAAAAATAGTGTGGGGGTGATGGCGTGACTTGGAGTAGTTTTTCGTAAGCGAGAACTCTTCGGATAATTGCCTATAAAACTATCCTGGGAAACCTAACATAATGTAATGGCGTTCGATCAGTCTTCCTTCAACTAACTTTCTGAATGTTTCTATAAAATCCTTCACGCAAACAAAACAGTTGTATCTTTGCTTATGTTCAATTAATAGTCTTCTGTTCTCGTTGTAGCTACACCAAAATACTCATTCATCAATTTTTACTCTCCCTACTTTCTTCCGCAGTGTTGTTTTTTGTCAGTAATGCGGAAATGACGACGGCGCAAACAAGAGAAACCACTTAGGGCGTTACTTAGTTGTTTAGCTGTCTTACTTATACATCTACTTTGTCTTCACTAGATTAACAAAATTCTAGCTTTAGTCCCGGCTTTTGCTCTCAATGTGCATGTCATAACAAACATGTTTCTGCATCTCGAGGTTATTTTCAGTGGGGTCTTGTTGTTTTTTCTCCGTATAGTATTTTGAGAGAAGTATGGCGTTATAAATCTGCGCAACTCATTTATTTGCTTTATTTACCGCGCTCCGCAACAGTGCAGAAATGAAGAATTGAGAAAATGCTCCATTGTGGCGTGTTATCACTGAAGTCCTGCGAGTCCTTCATGTGCGAATGATTGGTATGTCAGAAATAAGTGCTGGTCATTTTTTTCGGCATTGTGCCCCAACAATTCGTTTTTATTCGTTGCAGAAAAATTTTTCTGGAAATATTTTACTTTATTTTGTTTCTTTTTTAACATCAGTTGACTTTTTCCCCTTATATCACTTTTTTGTCTCTTTCAAATTAAAAGTTTTGCTATTTTGTTGCTTTTCTTTCAAAGGTATTTTGGCCATGTTGTCACTAAAGGATTTTATACGCTGCTCTTGCACGCACTCGTATTTTCTTCTATCTTCCCCAATAACGAAGCGAGTTTAATTCAATAAAGGGTCAAGACGAATCACGCGAAAGGTCCTTTCGGTAACAACTCCAGGCTTTTAGGTTCTCGTCGACCGCCGCCCGTGTCACGTAATAAAATTCGTTTGTACTCGTACTATAGGGGGCGCACGCACGCGTAAAACCTATCTGTGTGGGAATCTCGCGTCGCGAATGTTCAGTTTTTCCGCGTCGTAAACGTCAACCAGCCGGAATATGATAAAGGTTATTACATTTTTATGATAATGACAACAGTCCCACTTGTCCTCCAGCGGAAGAAATAATTTTTTGCGGATTCAAGTTATGTTTTACTGAGAATTCTATATTGATTTTCTTTGGTTTGCTTCTGATATTCTCGATGTGCTTTGATTGGTTTCCATCATTTAGGAATGGAAGAGGATCAGTAATTATCTCCAAGATAAATTGCGGATTACACAGGTTAATGATAGATGGGAGTTTGTAACTGTTTGCTATTACGTTAGAAGTGTCATCATCAATTTTGTCATTTTTTTTTTTTTCATTTGATATACCTTTTTTGTCGATGCCTCTGTATAAAAACTATTAAACACTTTTTTGATCAAGGGATAGTGAACGTTTTGACAGTCTACGAAGGTTTCCGTCTGTCGTCGTTTTCATTGAACGCATACACGACATACACGCAGGCGGTGCCGAAGTAAATTCCGAACACGTAAGCCACCTCGTCGGGTGTATGGGAGGGCGGCTTCTCCTTCTCTGCACTTCCTCGCACTCTTCTTGCTGCAAGGTGCGGAGGATTAAAGCAACGTCTTCAAAGGGCGCTTCTTCTCTTTGCTTTTCTCTTTATGCTCCAGTTCAGTTGAGCAAAGTTGAAATTTGTCTGCATGCACACAGCTATCGTTTCGATATTATTGACGTCACCTAGACGAGGTCTTTACGTCTTGCGGAGGAATAACTTTTGCAACTCGTCTTGCTATAACATGCGGCTTCATATTATCAGGGATAATATTCATATAGAATCATACCAGACTAGGTATGAGAAGGCAAAGGTACCTGATAAATTCACTTCCGTTTTGAAGGTCAGCGGTGGAAATTTAAAATTTAGATAAGTTAGGGAGGAAATGGGTGTAAATGGTAGAAGTGAATAATCTAGTAAGGAAATATAGTTTGTAATTTTCAATAATTTGTTTCCATTTTGTTGGATTTTATAGGATTAGGATTTCTAAGTTTTCCTAGATGATTTAAGTGTGCTTTTAACCATTCCCGGCATTCACGTAAAAGAGCAACAATCTTAATTGGGTTGAAACTTTAATTTTTTTTTGCTGTGGAAGGCCGGTGGGTTTCCTGTCACAGGACTTGCATAGGACGTGCGCAGGTTGTGCCGCGGCTTAAAACGATGTCGGCGGTGCCAAATACCGCTTGTTCGTTAATTACATATGACGACTTTCTAAACTTGCACTTGGGTTCATCATTTGGTTGCTTGCAACTCTTTCAACTTCTTCATCTTCGCTCCGTATTACTAGGCATCGCCGCCGATAATTAATAATATCATAATAAATATGCGTTGTTTCTTGAAGAATTCCCAGGAACCTTTGATTATTTTCTTTACTCATGCAGTTTTTATTGAATGAATTGCGTGCCGATCGAAGTCAGACTAGTAGGCGCCGCCGGGTTTCATTATGCGCGGCATTTTCCACCTTGACTCGGCTATTCGCTGAAACGCGTGTTTTGTTCAACCGTGGATGGCGTGTCATGTGCGCGGATTGATACCCGGGCGCCAGCGGCGGCAACCACGGCGGCGGCGACAGGCAATGAAAGCCTGGTGATAACGGCTGGCGCCGCTCGTATAAATTATAGAAATCGCCGGCGACTTGCCGGACGCCGACTGCTTATTATTAACTTAAGGTGCGCTAAGCGCGAACATACGTCGAAATTTCATAGGGTGAAAAATGTTGCTCAAGAAATTTTAATTTATTTGAAAGCTAATTTATTACGCCGCCTGCTTATGGAATTTGTAATATATTACTATGATTTTATTCCTCATATTGCTCGGGCCAAGAAAGTGTGTTGTGCATTTTTTATACATTTTGTTGCGAATTTTCTTGGTTTGCTTGAGAAAACGAGTCTGCCACGCGGCGCTGGCTTGGCCTGTGGTGGTTAATTTACATAGTGGTTTACATAATGCTTAATAGAATTACTTCCCTTAAGTAACGTGAAATTAGCTCGTGTTGTGTTCTCTGCGAAATACCCACGACTGCAAAAAGTGGACACAAAAAAGAATGCAAATAGTTGCTTTGCGTGTCCCGTCTACATTTCCATATTTAAAACTTTTATTTGAAGATCTCTTATTTCTATTTTTTTCTTCTTGTGTATCGTTTTTATTATAATTTCCACTGGGATTTACTCATTACAACAATAAGTACACAAATTTATTGGATTACCAATTTGTTTATTTCTTCACTTGGCTTATTTCCAATTTTGCTCTCCTAAGAATCTAGGGAAATCCAAGCTAATTAATTAGAGTTGTTGTGGCAATTTTTAATTCTTTCTACATTCCAACTAAGTTTATTTGCCGTTGAAGGAAGGCAAGAGTCAAGGACATGGGGACACACAGGATATTTGCTTCCCGGAATGAATGAGACCGAGCCAATACCAAATATTGACACAGTTTTCACGACCTGAGTATGTCAGTTTATTGAAATAGAATTAATTCTAGTTGATGAGAAAACCGAGAAATATGTCAGGTTATTATTGGTTGACTTATCCGATACGAAATGAAGCAGAAAAATTTATAATCAATTATTGTTTAGGTTTTTTATTGAGTAAATAGTTATTTCGCGTGCCGGTTAATTTCAGGAATTTATTTAAAAAAGGCTACAAAATATTAAGGATATTTCTCTGCAGAATATTTAATTAATATTAACTTCTTTGTCACATTGTTATTCATTATTTACTCTAACTTTATCATATATCATTCCTATCTCTCAATTTTCGTGTCATTCTTGATTTTCTTCAGTCTCTACTTAAAGTTGTTGCTTGTGCAGTCTTGAATTTCCATTAAGAATGCATGAGTTTTCCCTTCGTGCATACGCAGGCACGTATCACACAATGCATACAATTGTTCTGGCTGTATATAAATAAAATAAACAAACCTCGTGAATAAGTAATTGCAAGACGCTCGCTCGATTTTCTCCGCCAACTTTTACATCGCATGCGCACCGCGAATATAAATAAGTTACCTAGTTTTCTTTGCTGTTTATTGCGAAAATAATGTAATGGTATTGGTATTGCGTTAGTTGGTTGGTATAAACCAATGAAATTAATGGATTAAACAAAGCGGATAATGGTATTATCATGATAAGATCTAAGTCACTTTTCTTTTTGCGTTTCATTTATTCAAATGGTTGCTCTAGCGAGTTGATATTTGCTTTTTTAAAGGTGTGCATGATTATTTGTAGTACACTTTAAATTTTTTCTTACTTCTATGAGGTTTTTGGTTCTGAATTTAAACAAAAGCTCGATTATTTTCTGTTTTTTAAATGGTGTTGATGATGAAAAGTTGAGATAAAAATCATCACAATGTTTTGTTCTATTTTTTTGTTAATCAATTTTATTACTTTTAAATATTGTTTGCAGGTTTACTTGAGTGTACAGTTTTGAACGACATTTTGTTAATTTCATTTATTTGGGATATTTAAAGTAATTAAGGTTAATTATGGTAATTAAGGGTAATGATTGATTTGGGAAATGAAATGGTTACTTAGACATCCAATTCTGACTTAATTTTACTAATAATGCTGGGTTAAGGTCAAGATATAGGCAGAAATAAAGTGGGTCCGTATGGTTTTGCACTGCAATATTTTCCACAATAACAAACCTAGCAGTCTTGGAAATT
>JAODIE010018788.1:488514-516510 GCA_027575565.1 Diploeciton nevermanni
GGCAGAAATAAAGTGGGTCCGTATGGTTTTGCACTGCAATATTTTCCACAATAACAAACCTAGCAGTCTTGGAAATTTAGTAGTGTGAACAAAAAACTATTTTATGTTTCTATAACTGCATTTTTCAGTTCCTTTCAGATACGAATGTCCTGATCAATAATTTTTACAGATTGTCAAATTGTTTCAGACTTGAAGTAATGCTTGTTCTGCCCGGGGATGTTGTGTGGCGAGTTCCACCACAGAGCGCCCCTTGGTCTGCTGCAGTTGAGCCTGTCGGACACTCGTAGTCCATACTCGTCACTGCTCGCGCTCGTCCAGGGCATGGCCGCCATCACCGTGCACGCCGCTCAAGAAGATGAGGACATCTTTCTCGGTAGGTCCTAAATAAAATTATTCACCAATTATTCATTAACATACTAGTCGATATTATAACGTTCGGGAATTAAATATCACGTAAATTAGTATCAAATTACCAATTATCTGCAATGTCAGTTGTTTTGAGCAGATTCATTCAAGCCACGTTATTGCATTGCATTTCGCTGACATTTGCGTTGTTGTCGCCCGTGTAAAGCACCAGCGATATCATTACGCAACGATGCGAATTGGGTGAATCGCACCGAAACCACAACCGCCACCGCTCGACGGACGCAATATCCATTCCAATGTTGGCATTGTCGACATTGTCGAATATCACGCTGACAACGCCAGGTCCTCTCCGAAACGCGGGGGTAACGATTATTGCGCGCGATTATCTTTTGCGCTTAGACGCCGCCACCACAAGACGATGTATATATGCGTGCGCGTATGACCCGATAAATATTTGGTACATATTTATTATTAATGTCACTTTGTTTTGGCCGCAGCGGGCATAATTGAAAACATACAATTGCAGAAAACCCAGCTCAAAAAACGTTTCAGAAGATTTCTTTTTGTGGATCTGGGTATATTAGTTTTAATTTATTTTACTTGGTTTACACTAGATGCAATTACTTTTTGATGTTGGTATGCGTACATGAGTGTAGATGGGATTTTGCGAGAAAATTCGATAGGAAATAAGTTATCTCGCAATTGCGAAAGGAAACACGTTCGACAAACAGTACAAATCCGTGGCTAGATGCACTCGATGTGAATGCACACCGCCTAGTCGAATGCGGTTGCAATTTCGCGCAATTTCCCGACGTGATGATAATTTATTGCGAATTTTCTTTACTGGTCTGGTTAGGATTTGTTGCACGACTTGATTTTCACAGCGAATGGATAGTAAATACGATTAAATGAAACTATGTGAAAGATGGATCTTGGTTGTTTTATTGAATATAAATATAACCATAAATGTTTGATTGGTTGCAATTTGCAGAAATATAATTGAATTCTGGTTTTGATTATTGTTGATTTGCAACTTTTATTTGTTTTGAATAACTAACTTATGCACAGTAATTGAAATTCTTAAGTGTTGTCTGCTCTTGTGTTTTTCACTTTCTTTGAGTATTTAAACGACTTTCTTTATTTCTTCATCGTATATGCATCGTTGTAATAATCATCAGAAATTTGTTTTTGCAATAAATGCATTCAACACACTATATCGTTTATCTCGTCATTAAGTTTTGCATTAACTTTGTTTTACGTATATTTAACTTGATATACTCACTTTAATGAATATAAACATTAAATTTATTAATTTATAAATGAAATGGTGAATGTTTGGAGTGCTTGGAATGCGCTTAAACTATGCATTAGACGTGCGGGACGCTTTAAATTGATCAATATGATTCGTAATGCTCATCGCGTTTTTCATGCCCAATGAGTTTTATGGGTTTTAGTCGCGTACCATACTTGAATTAATTAGTTAATCACAGTGGGATTCAAGTAATTTCGCTAAACACTTGATTTATTTGGTTTTATCTCTTTTATCAAGCTGAAATTTAATTGAATGCTATTACACGGTTTTTACTGTTTGAAGTAGCTGTTAGGTTTTGTGTTACTCACGTCAATTTATTTTTAACAAGATTTCAAACGGAGAGAGTTGTTTGAACTGATGTCAAAAATTATTGTAACATGTTTTCTGACCAGAACATGTCTGCTTTGCTTAAAGAAAATCTTTTTGCTCATTTCAATCACTGAACGATCTTGTTTTTCAATTTCTTCAACGCAAATTTTGCAGATTTTGGACTTCAATTCCAGTATATTGTGGTGTTTTTCATGTTTATATAACAATACAACAAATAAAGAAGTATATGATAAAGTCAATAGAAAATCAATATTTCATCTATCTATCCACCAAAACTTTGTTTCCTAAAAACACCATGACTGCAGTTCATAAAGAAAACCTCTAAGGCTTGCAACACTGAAAATTTCATAGAAAAGGCTTCGTTTTGTGGAACAGACGGATCGAATTCTTACTTTTCACCGTACTATTACACAAAGACAAGCGCAATATATGTAATCCACTTGGGTGCGGGTATGCGCGTGGAATGACGGCATGGTCGGCGGCACACGGGGGCACCGTCGGCGGCGATGGCGGGGCCGGCGCTTTATTTGCTATAGTCGGGGGAACCTTCAGCCGACTCCACACGCCACTCGCTTAGTCATACGTCTGCCGCGCGCCGCGACTCATCGCGAACGCATTTCACTCGCGTCGCGACGCGATCGAAACGACAGGCGCCAGGGCGTCGTAAAACGAATGGATCAGTCCTACACGCGGCCAATCAACAATAAATGAGGAACGGTCAATAACTGGCTGCTGGCAGCGTTAATATTAATTAGAAACAATCAATTTTTATTTGGAGCGTTTACGAGTGAATTTATTAGTGGTAGTGTTAATTAGATACTACGGTATTAGCTATTATGCTGCAGTTTTTAATTGGAATTTGACGTTACTTCGAAATACTTGTGCGCCTCTTAGGATTTATCGAACTCGTCGCCATGGTTTACCATCGTACATCAATGCCAACTCATCGGAACAATAATAATAACCACAATAACAACTTAATAAGTAAGATGGTCTTCTTTTTCTAATTACTTTCAAAGTTTTCACTTACTTTTTTTGTGTTTATAATAGTAAACACTTTATTATTGTTTTCACTGATTCTTATAAATCAATTCTTTTGCTTTAACCTAATTTTCTAACATTGCCAACGTTTTTCTTTTTTTTTTTTAAGTTTACTTTATTTTCACCTTCTCATTGCTAATGCGTTTTTTTTTTATTGACCTTTCAAAGGTCAGCCCGTAAAAGGTTCATTTAACGGCCTTTTCTGTTTTATTTCAATTTACACCCGGCTTAAGTTCAGCCCGTACCTATTCTAATTCACCCTAAAACACAAGATGTTTATGCGTTTCCGAGAGAATGCATAAAAAACAAATTGTAATCCGGTTACTCATCATCTCTCATTGATTGGTTTCCGCCCCCGAAAGGTCATTAAAATGTTGCCGACACGAGGACGACATGACAGCGAAGAGGTGAAGAGAAAATTATTACACAATGCGCCAGCCGAGGCTTTTTTACGCGTGAAAAGGTCGGTCTGCATTTTCGTTCGGTAATAAATTTATGTCAAATTAGATTTCGTAATATCATCCGGCTCGATACTCTCATCATGCATAACGTAACTGCATGAAAAGCGGTGAGATAATAGTGTGACTGCCTTCATTGCCTTTTAATTTATTTAAATTTATTACCATTCGGTACGGGTAATAAATATACTTTTATTACATTATTTTATATCAGTAACTTTTAGAGTAAACCAGTTAGGAGGGATATATCTTAATACAAATTGAATGCCTAGAGAATGTATTATGTAGTACAGCAGAAATTTTAAGAGTTTATATTTTTTGTGTTTAAATATAATGTTACTAAAATTGATAGTTCCTATTACATATTTTATTCGATATAAACAGCGGTTTATCCTTTCAGTTGTTACTGAAATATATAAAAAATTACTCAATCAAATATTAACGCAAATACTCTGCTATAAAATTGAAAATCACCTGTCGTTTGTTTCATATCTCTCGAAGCTTGCAAAGTGCATTCTCCGACTCTTCATCTGTCTAATACTACTACCACTCAGACATATGCCACATCACCTGTCGTTCACTCCTCATAAATTCCTAATTATCTCTCCTTCTATTCTATTGAACTGTATCCACACATTTTAACGTCATTTATCATCTATTTCGTGTCGCGGTGCGTTTCGCATGTCACCCGTACGTTACAGCTATTTATTGTTAGTTATTTGCGAGATGCGTTTAGTGTGCTATTTGCCCTTTGTGCGCACACGACTAACTAATGTGAATTATGCGAATATGTGAATCGAACCTCATGAATGGTTTTTTCACTCGATGCTTTCCGTTATTATTCCATTATGTTCTTTAGCAATGCGGGACAACGAACACGAAATTGTATAAAGCTCACAGCTGGTTTGGTTTTATTATTCCGAGAGAGGATGCCACGAGTCGCGTTAAATGGAGCATATTCAACAATTCGGCAATTGCAAGAATTAAGCGTAGATTCAATACACACAGAAATATCGCAATGGTTTGGATAGTTATAAACCAAGGAAAACTGAAGCTAATTTTGAAATTCATTGTTTGAAAGTTTAGTATGGAATTATTGATTCGATTGATCAATTCAACGCACTTTTTATGGTTTCTATGAGGTTCCAGTTGCTAGTAGCTAGCAAAGTAGCTGAATTAACAATAATTAGTGTTCATTGTAGGCTGTTTGAAGCAGTTGTAAGGTTTTCCATGAAGTTAAAGCGCATTTTACATTAATGCTCTACATTACACTATAATCATCTGAAATAAAACATTTTTGGTCACGCTTTGTAAGTTCAAACTATTTGAACCGTCTACAAACAGATGTTGGTTTAGGTTGAGGAATTATTGAATTGTTTCCGAATAATTTGGTATGTATTGTTGGAAATTTTAGCACTTTTGGGATAACCGGGATAAGTATTTGGATGCGAATTAACAGCTTCTATTCACGTAATATTCTAGATTTAATCTAAGCTTCTATTAAACATACTTCTGAGTTATTCTTGTTTTGTATGAACTAAATATAATCGCACAGTACTATCTGCTTATTACTGCAAATTACCAAAAGGAAGTTCTACTAAATAAATTAAGCGACATTTAAAGCGAGAAACATCAAAAACGCCTGAAACAACTTAAACTTTGCATAAAACGTGAATAATTGCTCAAAATGGGTGAAAGTATATATTTTTATGTCCTTGCCAGCTACAATTAAAACATCAGTCTTTGAACAAAACACAGCTATGACCACTGACAGATTATTTTCATTTCCATATTGGTTTTACTTATTTACCTTACTTAATTCTAGCGTTTTCTCTGTTCTTGTTGTGTTTGATTGCGTATAGTCTGTAATGAATGTGTGAATATGTAACTAGGAAGCGTAAAGTTGAAAGTTTAGCGTTTAGATAACTTTATGTGGGAATGCGCAGCGTAGGCATTGGTGTTTGGCGTTAATTAATTAATTTTTAACTATCGTCTAATTGTAATTTCTATTGTTCGACGCCCGGGAATTATCGGCATTACCGAATTGATGATGATGTGAAATCCGATTAGGGATGGAAATTAAATAATTTCCGGATTTTTTAAATCCTACAGTTGAGATTCAAGTTGAAGGATTTGAGGGATTTGTTCTTAATATGTCTTGAGTTTGTTTTAACAAATATTTAGTTCTTTTCTGTAAAATCTGCGTGTTTTGCTTTAGTTTTTTTAGCTTTACTTTTTGCTAGCGATTTGGTTGTCGGTTTTTCGTGGTGCGCCAAGTAGACGGTAGGCGAGAATCCTCTGTAATCCTTAAATTAAAGCAATAAAAGTAATTTTATGTGCCGCGTGTCGACGAAGAGGTTTTAAGGTGTTCGCGCGGCCACACAGAGCCTTTATTACTTTATAAATCTGGTGCGCCGCACGAAATTGCCACTTATTCGGGGGGGGGGGCGAGTAAAAATAGGCCAATTAAGGAGTAAGAGCCCGGATGCGACCGGGGCTTTGATGAGCAGGGAGCTCTTTGATTTGCACCCTGCATACCGGATGCCACGTACAACCGCCCGTGCCAGCTAATTGCGCCGTTTTTTGGGATCTTTACGCGCCGTCAACACTCGTAACTTCTTGTTTCCCAGCACGGCAGGCTGCGCGAATAAAATCACTGGAATTGCGAATTAAGACGAGATACCTACCCGCAGTCTTCACATTGTCTTCAAACCCACGCGGTGTTTGCGCTGCTTGATGATATCACCAATTCTGCTTTGAGCTGACGCATCAAGCCAGGGACATTAGTCGTTATGTGTGTAAAACGAGTTTTACTACAATTACTCGGCGTTTTTTATATTGTGCAATTACCCAAATAGGTGCAAGTATGAAGCAGACTAAGAAATTGTGCCGAAGAAACAATGAATTTGCCGAATTACATTAATTTATGATTTGTTTGCGTCTTAGTTACACTTTTACTTTACTTCTTGCATATTTACACGGTGTTTTAAGGCACTTGGTGCACATGCACTAACAAATTAATTGCCAGTCTCCACGCGTTGGAAATCAAGCAAAAAGTAAAAGTCTGTAGTTTGCTCACGTAAACAAACGCCATATTGTTGCCAATTATAATTATTGATCGTGAGAAATGAATAGAATAGAAATCAGTTGAATGTTGAAATTATGCACAATTGATAAATTGTCAGTTGGTTATTATCTAGACTCAATTTAAACTTCCTTTCTTAAACAAGTATATATCACATCATTATCGCGTTGATCATTTTTTTTCTCTGTTTTCTTGCAGAAAATGGTCTCTTAAGCTATGAAAACCCAAATTACCATCTTGACCCAGCTCGGCTTGATGATGCGCTCAACTCTAACACCGCCGATGAGATCTACGAAGACCTCTATCAGGAGCTGGACGATATCTGCAACATGGGCCACAAGTCGGCGGCGTTGGTGGCCCCCAATCGGAAGGCATACGCCACCCTGGACATTGGATCTATGGGCGTGGATATCAACACAGGACCACAAGTTACACAGCACATTGACGCGACCAATTATCCCGACAACCGAAGGTTAGTCAATTGTTAGATACTATACTTGTAATCAACTCACCTCGAAATTCCGATTCGCATCGTGTTAGCTGAAATTAAGCGGAACATTATCTTGGCAGCAGCAGGTGTAATCTCCATCGGGTCCGGATCGCCGCATTTTCAGTCTCTCACCGTCACTTTTGCTGCTCGTGTTGCGGCAATCGATAATTTCGCTGACCGAATTTGCTCATCGCACAGTCATGTTGCATGCTGCAAAAGAGTGCTATTTGTTCGTTTCTTGCATTTATTTGTCTTCAGTAGTCGCAACCAACAAATAGCAGGCCGCTTGTCGAAGCAGCAGTTGGAATAGGGAGTCGACAAACAAATAAACATAAAGCGGATCTTTTTTTCCGGTAGTCCATACTAGTCGAGAGTAGTGTAGTTGCAAAGGGACAGGGAATGGGGAAATATTTTCGCTTCTCAGGCGGACGGGAGATCAATAGACGCGTTGCCACATGGCTCGGAAAACTAACTTTAGAGCGCACCAGGGAAGAGTTGTGAAGATGGGGAAGATCCGAAGAGGATGGATGCGTATTTTCGAATGCATGGCGTAATGGAATTTCAGTGTTTATAAATTTGTCTCAGCGAATAACAACCAGGAATAGTGCTTGCTGGGATGGTAGAGCAAATTGTTTGTTTCATGGGGCGCTTGTTTAAAACTTAAATTGCTTCTAATGATGCAGACGTGCAAGAAAAATGTTTCAAATTTATCCCAGTTATCTCATTAAAATGCAAGTCTTTTGCGTGATCTTTTAAGATCAGGAAATAAAACAATTGTTAACGATTTTAAATTGCTAACTGAAATAATCCATTTCTCTCATATTTCTCTATAACATCGAAAAAAGTAGTCCTATGAAATTTTCTTATTTTTGAACTCATGTGCTCGGTTTGTGGTGTGGCTGGTAGCCTGAGAAAAGCAATATCTGATCAATGATCAAAGCATACGGCCACGACTTCCGGAATAGCGTCTGAAATGTGAATTGCAACGCTTTGCGGGGAATTGACCTCCGGCGAGATTGATTCCGTCTTCTATGCGAAATTCGCTCTGGCATTGTATATGCATGCGCGTCATGTTTATGCAATGAGGCATTTTCTTAATGCGCCCTGCCTAGCGCCCGACCCGATCGGAACTCATTTGTACATTGCGAACGCGCGTAGCGTTAGAAATCGCAAAGAGCTGAAAAGCTCAAATCTGAAATTGTGAATGGAGATGTACCCAGTCGCGCATGCGGCATATTGAATGCAGAATGAATCATCGCCGCTGATCCGAAGATGGGCAATAACATCAATTTGAAAAGTAGATAAAGTCGTAATCAGGCTGGGGGAAAAATTTGTGCCATCTTCATTCGACATGTCTACATTCGTTCGGATGTTGTGAAACTTGTTCGGGAGTCGTTGTAACGGAATAAATTGACTGTGCGCCGTTGGGAAATCTCCCGGGACGGGAATTTGCGAGATCGAGTTTTGTCCTCCAGTCATATCTGGATATCTTTGCAATGTGGGGAGATGGGAAGATGCGAGATGTTTAAGCAAAGTGCCCCAAAGCTTCCCGACAATACAATGGACAGTTCTCGACGACGGAGCGAATAAAAAATATCTTCGGGATGGTGAAGGAATAAGGAGGTGTGCGTAAACTAGACGACAACTATTCTGGGACGTCTCCCACGGCGCTATAAACAGCATATTTGTGCTCTTTGTGGGCGCAAAATTTAGTATTAATCAAAACTTGACTGGAGTATGTTACATAATGTGATTGTTTTCGTTGGGATTTATAGTGTGTGTGAGAAATCGGTGAAGAATATTAAGGACAATCGCGAGGAGGAAGAGGAGATGATGGGCATTCCACATATCGCCGGCGAGCTAAACAATGATCTTTATGCGATCCCGGTCAAGCGTCGCGCGCAAAAATCTCCCGACGAGATCGAAGTTGCTTCGCCTGATAAAGAGCGGAGTGACGAAACGGATCTTCCTCCAGGATGGGAAAAACACGAAGGTATTTTGACAGGCAAAATGTGAGTGAGTTAGCGTGGAACTAATTGAATATTTTTTTTAATGTTAGATAATGACGGCCCGTATTATTGGCACATAAAAAGCGGCACCATTCAGCGAGAGCTGCCTGAGATGCCAAACAATGAGAAGCAGGACAAGTCCGACGTCAAGTATGACTTCAAGGAGACAGACAGTTTGATTCAGAAGTTTGAAAGCGTAACCAGTTCAGTGACGCGTAGCTCCACTAGTTCCGCGCTTGACTTGGACCTCGAGGAGAGGAAAAAGAAGGATGAATTGGCTTTCAAGTAAGTTACTCACTGGGAACCGACGTCCCCTTGGCATTTTTTGTGACAAATCGTAATTTTATGATATTGTTTGCGTTTCTTTCTTTGATAGACGACGCAGTTACCCCGCTAGGCCGGAGCCTGAGTCCAAAGACAGGCCCATTAGGTTTGCGGTGCGCTCGCTCGGTTGGGTGGAAATTGCAGAGGAGGATCTTACACCTGAACGCAGCAGCAAGGCGGTGAACAAGTGTATTGTGGACCTGTCCCTGGGAAGAAACGATTTGCTGGATGTGGTGGGGCGTTGGGGAGATGTGAGTATCTGTTATGCGTTGTCTTTTGGGATGGGATTTTGGGAAATGCTGTGGAAAACATGTTTTGATTGCCATCTTTATAGGGGAAGGATTTGTTTATGGACTTGGACGAAGGGGCGCTCAAGCTGATTGATCCAGAAAATTTCACAGTGTTAAACACCCAGCCCATACACACGATAAGGGTGTGGGGAGTGGGAAGGGACAATGGCAGGTAATTAATGATTTTGCATTACTATTTAATTTTATTGTACATTTCTGTATTTTGTATAATTGTAATTAATCTGGCAATTTTGTTTCAATCTTTTTCTGGACGTTCACAGAGAAAGGTAAATCTTTTCAAATGCGTGTAATGTTTGCATTTGCTGCATGATTGCCTGCAGGCTTTGAGCTGTTTACTTTTGTATCTTACTTATTTTGGGAGAAGTGCTTTTAACGGTTTTGTATGCGTTTAGGGATTTTGCCTACGTTGCTCGTGACAGGACGACACGCAAACACATGTGTCACGTGTTCCGATGCGACATGCCTGCGAGGACCATTGCAAATACACTGCGGGATATCTGCAAAAAAATCATGATCGAACGCAGCCTTCAGCAGAACCTTGCCAAGCCGATTGACATCAACGGTAGGGGCATTGCTACTCGACCTACAAATCTCCCAACCGAGCATCGTCGCTCCAACAGGAATGGGCAAGCTCTAGTCAGTAAGTATTTATTGTCTTTTTTTCTTCAAAAAGTTTGAATATTTATTTTGGGCATTGTAGCACAATCATTTCCTACTCCCATGGAGGAACCGAAAAAGGTGCTGCGGGCACAATACCTTGGTTCTCTTCAAGTCAACCAAGCTACTGGAATGGAGGTTCTTAATGATGCCATTGATAGGTTGGTGTCCACAGTGCCGCAGGACCAGTGGCAATCTGTAAATGTTGCGGTTGCTCCTTCAATGATCAGCATTCAGCAACCGGGCGTAGGTTTAACTGATATATTTTGATTCATTGATACTAATTTTTGAATATTTGTCTCATTAAGGATGATAAGCTGATTGCTGAATGTCGCGTTAGATACTTGTCATTTCTCGGCATTGGTCGGAATGTAAAGCAATGCGCCTTTGTGATGCACACGGCTCAGGACACATTCGTGGCACATGTATTTCACTGCGAGCCATCGTCGGGTGCACTCTGCAAAACGGTGGAGGCGGCGTGCAAGCTGCGCTACCAGAAATGCTTAGACGCTCATCCGCAGGGCCTTGGTCGCAGCCAGTCCAGTTTGCACACTCCAGGTGGCAAAAGCATCGGCGCCGCACTTAAGTCAATCGTTGGCTCGTTGACGGGGCGCAAGAGCAAAAGCACCGAATCCTGAGACGAAGCCCAGTCTCTGCAGGTTCGAAGCCCGCGCATCATCGATCATCATCGCCATTCGCTCGACACGCTCTGCTTGTGTGTTGCAGGAGCTGTGGCCACTGCCTGCGGAGCGCGAGGTGATCCGTCACAGGCACCTGCAGTCGCCGCTCACCGTGCGGTACTTTAGCGGCGGCGTCGGTGGCAGTCCACCCTCCGCTGAGCTGCGATCTCTACTATCGCCTTCGTTCGACGTCCGTCGACTGCAGATTGCGCGATGGGATTCTGCTAGTTAAATTTACCAAAATTAGGAATATGATCACTCCAATACACTATACACGTACACCAATTGCCAATTGGCAATGGAGGATGGAAGAAGATACACGTCACACTCGTACACCAAGCAACGTAACGTTTTATTCTTTGCGGGGGCGGAGATGAGAAGAAATGCTTCAATAGTGTTGTGCGATTGGAATCAAAAAATTCTTTGTTCGATTGTTTTAAGTCAATATCAGTGAACTCTAACAACACTAACAAAATGCTAACAAATTATGAATGTGCTTACGAATAGCCTTACACAAATTTAATGATAATAAATAGGTTCATTGGCAGGCGTTACCTTCAATGAGGGCCCGTGTATCAATCACGCCCTGCGACATAAATAAACATTAACAATATCTAGAATATAAGAATATTTGATAGAATATTTGAAGACAAATTAACTTGATTTCTAGCAACTTGCTAAAAGCACCAAAAAATGTGTCATGTATTACGTTTACAATTCTGTACATACTCTTAAGGCTGTTGAGACTGCTTAATAATATTGTATAGTACTTGCGACAAAAACAACTAATCAACGAGACCATTCATATTTAATCACTGCAGCCATTGCTGTTGTCACGTAAAAATGGTGAACTCGTTGCTAATTCGATACGTCTCGATGTTTTAATTTTCTATTTAATTCCGAACGAGCTTTACATGTAGCTGCGCTGAATGATATCATAAAGAAAACGCAGCTAACGTTGTATCCATTTCCATTTGATGTTTTTTCATAACTACCGCAATAATAATTGAATGACACTCAACGGGAGCATGGAATGTTGCAGGATGAAACGTACCAGGCGTAGACTATGACATAGTTGAATAGTTTGTGTAATCTACCAAGGAATGTTTCGTAGGCCTTTGTTGTAGGTCCACGCATATTTAGTGAAAGTCAGATTTCAAAAAGCAGAAAACGCGATAAATTGTAAATATACGCCTTTCGTGTACGTACCTATGATGTAAAGTGCTAAAATCTCTATTTCCTCTCCATTTGTTTAACTCTCAAATTATTGTTGGACACTGGCATGCAGACTGGAATGGAAATAACGAAATGACCGATCTTACGAAGTGAAATTCGGTGCAGTAGGGAAAATCGAAGACGATCGAACGAAAGTAACAAAGCAAAGTATATATTGGTGGAGTGTAACTTTGTGTTCACCACAAACTCACACGTAAAGATTTCTTTTAAATATGATATTTTTATAAAAATTAGTGTACGCATAATGAAAAGAAAAACGTAATTTGACGATGACAAAATGAGAAATGAACATTTATGTATATTAAACGAGAAAGCCACCCCTATTGATTGTTGTAGTGTGCATTTGATGCAATATTTCGGTGTCAACCAGAGTTTTCCACAGTACGTTGGTTTAGGAATACATATGTATGCGTGTGTCACGTTGAATGGTGGCAGCAAAACTATGCGATGCATGTTCATGTATACAATGTCTAAACTAAATGCAATATTTGTGGCATCAATTTACACTCGAACAGGCGCAACCGAGTTGCAGTAAATTGACGGAACAAATATATGTTTAAGACAAACAAACAAGTTTAATCGAAATGAAGAAATATGCTTGCAATCTTTTCTTTCGTTTTATTACATAAATTGCCTAAATAAAATGCATACTCATTTATTAAATTTTGTTCTATTTATTATATAAATGATATGTGCAAAATGTGCTGAATATGATGCGAGAGCAGGCGCATGAGACAAGACGGTAAGTTTTTTTGTTTGTTATTGTTTCATTTCTACGCTTTGATTACGATTCGTTTTCGCTGCGCTTATCAGTTGCGCCTCACCTGTCGGTAAATATACACTACACGCATCTCTTTGTGTTTTATTAACTCTATTACAAAAAAATCAGTGTAATGATCGTGATTTTCGTACGCGTAATAGTAAATAAACAAGTCTTTCAACTCAAATGCCGGATAAACCGTTTCGTCGCACACGCGACACAGTGATCATCATCTAGTGCAATTTTGGATTTATCAGCAAAGTCTTCGGTCTGATATCGATCAGCGTTGGGTAATAAACGTTAATGGTCAGTATTTATTGTACTGTTTTGAGTATAAAGTCATCTCGTACTGGAATAAAACGCTGTAACTTGCCGTCGGAACGCAAATGAACGGAAGATCTTTTTTGGAGTAATTTGTATCATAATTTCAAAACGTGTCAAGCTTTATTGAGCCTGGATAAAAATGTTAGTCATTTAGTTAAGTAAATTTTGGGCCTGCTTTGTATGAGACGGCAGGTAAGCCAGGTATCAAACGAGATGTGTCGCTGAATAGATGATTCAGTTATTCTCATTGAACCGTGGGAGATGCACACGCGTCTCTTCGTGTTAAATAATCAATACTAAAAACAAAAATGTCACAATGTACATAAGTAAAGTGTTGTTGAAGTTCCTGTTGTATTTAAGTATATTTATGAGATTCCAGGTAAAACAGGTAACGAGCGGGATGCTCGGTTTATTATTGTTTTCATTCTGCGCAGTTGCGATCGTCGGTAGATGTACATGCGTCTGTTTGTTTAATTCTCCCTCGGCAGACGTGCAGTAATATTTATGACGTTTTGTTCTTTGCGCGTGAAATGATCCGTATTAAATATATTATCTTCTAGTTATGGCATTTGAAGTCAACGTGCTAGCTGTCGGAACGTGGAACTCATCGCTTTTTCGGTATGTTTTATATATTAATTTCCAAACATTGACGATAAGATTTATATGACTTGTGATACATAAGCAGAAATAACTTTAATTCCTGTGTAATTTATTTTCAGTAATTGGAATCAATGGAATCTACTTCCACAATGGACTTCAACAGTGTGTTCTTAATCTCTTGTGATAGTCACAGAACATAAAACAGTTCTTTTCAGAACTACAATATGATTTGAATAAGAAATACTTTTGCATTTATGATATTTATATTTATTTTTCTTTGTAATAGTAATTGATAAAATACTACTTACATTTTGTTTTGTTTGTTTTTAAAAGTATAACAATAAATACATTCAATTTTTCTCGACCCTCGATCAGTGATGTGGCTCGTTGGTGTAGTGCCAGGCATGTTGATCCGAAGGTTCTGGGTTCGAACCCCAGCTACCGCGCACGGATTTTCCAAAAAATTCGAATAATCTCGAATTGCATTATCCAAATAGGAAGTTCCATAAGGTCCAATAGTCATTCAAAATTTAATAAGTCTACAGTTAAAGAAACTTTCCCAGTATACATACAATACAGTTAATGTATACAGAACTTAGAAAATAAATAAATAAAAGTCCGAAAAGAGAGTAGGAAAGAAATAAATATGAAATAGGTGATGCCAGAAGGGCACAGAGCCTCCCCGATAACGGGGGAGACAGCGATTTTGATTTTTTTACGCACGTGTCGTTCAAAGACAGCTCAAAAGAATTTCTACTGTATCAATCAATGCGGCGTAGCCGCATTGCTACCGGCCCAGCCCCGCTCTTGGGTCGCGGTTTTCCTCCAGGATTATTACTTATAAACATTTGAAGAAACTAGCAGGAAAGAGAAGGATACTCATCCCCATCTCTTATCCTGAAAGATAACTACCCTAAATTTTTTTGAAACAATTCTCTATTAACTAAAATAAATGATAAAAGAATAATAACAATCAATTGATAGAAGAAATTATTATTTATTTTTAACGTAATTTATAAATGTACAAGATGAATATAAGATATCAAACTCGTACAAACTATTGGCAAATTTTTAAGCCGATTTTCATTTTCTTATTGTATAAACAATTGCAATTGACATAAATAAAAGAACAGCTTTTGTCTTATTATCTACTTTTAAGAAATTCTAATTAGCTTAATTAGTACATTCGTAAACTATAATTTATATTTATATATAGCGTGTATACTAAAAAGTATATTGCACACTTTGAAAGTGTGCTTTAGCGTTTGAAATTAACAATTTTTTATTGTTACGCTATAAAAACGCCTGTCAAACAACGCACATCAGAACTGTTCATTGCAACACATCTACTAATTGTATTCTGGTTTTAAAAACTAAACAAAATTACCTAGAGTACTGTCTTATCAATCTCTGAGAGAATTGTTTATTACAATACATTCTTGAATGCCCAAAAGGTTTTTCTTTCCTAAATTGTTTTCACCCTTGATTTGGGAACTTAACAATTTAACTTACCTAAGATATCATGTTTTAATTGCTCCAAATTAGTATACTATTCAATCATCATTGTAACATAAAATTTCTTGTATTTATTATGCCATCCTGACTTGGTAATACTTAAATTATATAACGTTCCAACTAATGGGTACGTCGTTCCTGAGAAATGAGATTACTGCAAGATAATAACAAATTAATAGTAAATAATGTTGCTAAAATACATTATATATTTTACCATTTAATGGGTCTAAAACTGCTGAGTAGTACCTGGCCCTCCGTCTCCCTGGTTGGATCTGTGTGATAGTAGAATTATGTCAGTGATCCATTCCTGGTTGCCAGCTGTAGCTAGTCGTGGAGGCCCTAGGACTGCCGGGCGGGAACTGAATTGTTTTCCTCTGATTCTAAAAGTTGTCTTATACAAAACTTTATTTCTAATATATTATTTTAATGTTTTTTAACTTAAATACTTTTTTTGCTAAAGAAGCAAACGTGAATCAAAATTTCGAAAGAACCACATACTTTATTAGGCTTATTCGTATGAATTTTATTGGCTAGCGTTAATAATTTAGTCTAGTATTAATTTTACCAAAACTTAATCTTTTCACATCAGATAATGTTAACTAATTTTAAAAGTAATGAAAGTCACGTGAAACTCTTCTAGTAAACAATTTGTACATAATTTCATTGTTAAAGAAAGCTTCTCTATCCAATCATGAATATTCTTACGTTCATTTCTATATTTACAACAGTTTTCCATACCTTAAGTTTAACTTCTGTCTATAGAGCGGCAGTCATACTGCTGCCCCCAGCATCGGCCATAATCGTCCTTTGACGTCAATACGAAGTGTGAGGGTCGTCAACAACGACTGCCACCGCCGCCGCCGCCGCCGCCGCCGCCGCCGCTCGTACTGGTTACGGGGGCACGAGGGTAGTCGAAAAAACCAGAGCGTTGGGGCGCATCGCACAGCTACGGCCCGTTTCTCTCCGAAAATTCTCCGTGTGTGTACTGAAAATAAACTACCACCACATTAGATCAAAACGAATGCAATCGAATCAAGAGTGTAAACCGATCGACGCGATCGCAGACTCTTTGGAAATCGGTGACCAACGCACGAAAACCACGGCACAGCGACTCCCGCAAGTGTACAAAGCGTCGTGAATATTTCTTCAGAAAAAGAGTGGCGTAGGAAATAAAAGTCAAGCAATTAAAAACAATTAGAAATTTAATCAATAATAATCAGAAAAGTTGGAATTCATTTAATAATCATTTGCTGCGCGCTTTATTACCGAAATTGTTGATTAGTCGCCGTGCAGGTCACGAGCCTTTCAATCGATTAATAAATTAATATTATGAGTATTATGTATCATCCAAAAGAATGAAATTTATTATTGAGCTGATATTCTAGCCGCAAGACAAACACAGTGAAACAATTAAAAAAGTAAAGAATTGATCGCCACACTTAAATGAAATCAGTGTGAAGGTGTTAACAATCTACATGAATGAATTAACGTGCAGTGGCAAAATCGCTACTGTTGGCATCCGAGGCAAGGAAAACAAACGCCGATGTGATTGCATAAGCTAGGAATCAAGTCGCGGTGCGAATTATGAGGTCGTCATGACGACGCCGAAAACTTCCATCGAACTGGGTAAAAATTACCGAAAGATGATCAAAGAGCGCAAGAAATGCTCCAGTAAGAGATATCAAACAAATCATCAGTGAATACAACAGGAGACCAAAGAGTATCAAAGAGTAAACGCAAAGAAAAAAATTATTAAACGAAAAAGAAGAGGAATAAGAACAACGTTTGGGTTTAAAGTGATGGTGCGCGATAGTGCCGTTATGTTGCGCCTGAGGAAAGCTAAGAGGAAGACGCGGAAAACTTTTGGTGCGTCGCGCACGTGTCGCGAGTGATTATTACCTGCCAGGCGCGGCGCAGCTTTTGATACTCGGCCATCACGGGGAAGAAGCGCAAAGGCACCACGATGCCGGGTGGACGTAGGGGGTTGGTCGCCCCGCAGAATACATTCTTGGAGAATATCATTAGAAGATCTAATTCACAACGTGAGTAGTATTATCTTCAATATACCAGCAACTGAAAGACCGTTCAATGAGTAATTTAATATGTTAATATTTACATTTTACTGAAATTAACGTCTAATAATTATTACCAATTGAATTTATTGCCTGTTTTAACCTCTGAACTATGGTCTACTGCACTTTCAGAATGAAGCAAAATGTTAATTCCAAATCGAATTTAATTAAACTATACACTTGTAATAACAGCGTTCGTGTAAAACCCAATCAAAGCAAATCTGATTCTTTTCCAACCTTCCTAACAATTAATCATACTTTTGAGAATAAATTAATTATTTAATTCACTGTAAAATGTTAATAAATCGTAATTTTTCCTTGCATTTACACAAAGCAGTGTCTATTTGTCAATCAACTGAGTGTTTAGCACTACAAAAATCAAATCTTTACTCCTACTTGTTTATATTCGTTTATTGCCCAAGTAAAGAAACAGAAGTCTGCAAGAAAGAAAACTGTAAAGCAGTTGATGGTTAGATATGAAGTGAAGTAGCTCCTCCATGATAAAAAACTATCGCGTGTGCGTTTTTTCTGCTCCTTTACGTCGTGGAGTTATGCAAAATGACCAAGTTTGGCTTTTAGGGCTTTTTCTTTATTGCTTTAGTGCCTTCTGCCTTGTACTAATCCTACGTTTGACTGAAGCCATGTGAGAGACCTCAATTTCTGTTTTTGTTTGGATGTTTTTTTTTTGTGCGACGTCCTGGCAGCAAACCCGGTCAATATTCCCGCATAAATTATACATAAAAAAGCAAATCGATAAAATGATGGCATGATTTTTAATCGGCATTTAAATTAGTATTGATTACCATGATAAACAAGTCTAGATGTGATTTGTAGATTGTTATCGGCCATGTTCCTCTTTTGTTAAGCTGGTCCCACCTCAATTTGTCAGCTTTTATTGCATTATCAAATTAAATTTATCGCAGCATTTCGCAAATATCTCTGAAATCTATTGTTGAATGCATTGTAATCTTTCCTGGTACTTTTGGCGCATGATATTCAATATCTGACTCCTACAACTCGACTCGACAACAAATCACCGTGTAATGCACAATTATCAGCATAATTTCATTAATTCTAATGGAAGCAGATATTAGTCAAGAAATTAATAAAATTATTAGATATTAAAGTATTTAAGGATAAGATTGATGTATTTTGTCGTGTCACATAAAGTAAAAATAAATTTTAATCTCTTTCGGTGGTTGGCACAGGCTTGGTGTAGTTTGGGGATACAAGTTTACAGTCTAAATTGGGCACTTTACAACCTGTACCCTACGGCCACCAGTACATCCTAAAAGCAAAGATAAAATACATAGGAACATATTTCCATCACATGCGAGAATTGTGCGAGAATCAAGATGAAAAAAATGAAAATTAAATTTTGCATATTAAAGCGCAGAAATTACAACAAAATTGGATAAGGTTACCTCCAAAATAATCTAAAAACAACTCAACATGAAATAAAAATATTTATTGGTCGAACTCTCGAGTATGCCATGAATGACTAAATAATCAAGTATCTCAAGAATATTATTATATAAAAAAAAAACCTAAAAATTCTGCAATATGGTAGTTAAGCAACCTACAGACTGTGCAGTGGTGGCAGGGTCACCGTTGATGATGGAATTTATGATGAGGCCATTTGGCGGTCCCGGTTGCTCGACGTGAGTCATGCTATATATCCAACACATTAAAACCAATCCTGAATTACGTAGCTAGTGTGAAATGTGATGGTGCGCGAAATCGTCACTAACAAATTGCCGAAAAACCGTCATTTGCAACGAAAACAACTCGAAACAAAAAAAAAAAATAATCGACGGGTGGCGTGAGTAATACTCCGGTGTAGCCGAGTTGGTTGTAGCTTCTAGGCGTTGTGGACGCGTGGCTAGGCGGCATATAGAATGGTCAGCAAACATGCCACTGGAATGAATAAAATCAGCACGCGTTTTTTATGGGAGATTCCAACTTTTAGCTGGTCACTTTTTAGCGTTTGCCGTTTGGCATTTTTGATGTGTGTGCTATTTTTGGCGCTGCACAAATCAAGCTTCGGCACCAGGTTACATAGAAAACAAAAGAATTTCTTCAATGCTTAAAACTCTTTAAACTTTAATATAATTCAATTGAGAGTAGAAAACCCAAAACTTTTAAGAGAGTATCAACCGCAGAACATTTTCTTGGAAACTTATTAAAAAATATGAAGCTTCTGATGTTTTAAATTAAACCGTCCATCTTCATTTCTACCATCAATTAAGCATCACCAAGATCATCCTCTCTGGTGGTTTTTCAGTATTTATGAGCAACCTGCAACGTTCAACGTGCATAACTGTATCCTTTGATCACCCGGCATTGCTGAATGCACAAGTGCACAAAGTAAAATGAGTAAAACGATACAAAACAAGTCCACAAGAGTGGAGCACAGGTGGTTAAATGGACGGCATGCTATGCACAAATAGCTGGAAAACGTCAGCCTTAAATCAATTAAGAAAATACTAAGCACTGAACTATTCCGGGAGAAGAAAAGCTAACATACAACACGGTGTCCTACAATGTACGAAGAGATTTTGGTTGTTTAGAGATTTGAACAACAAAAAACCATCAAGTTAGTGATTACTTTCTATCAACTGTTAATTTAATTAGTTGGAAGATAATTAAAAAGCATGGAAAACTATTTACTTTGAATGGCATCATATTACAAATGATACTCTTTATTTATCGACAGGATTCTCGTTTTATCGGGAAGTTACTACCATATAAACTTGATAATCATGATGGTACATTATTGGAAAACGTGTCTGATGTAAATTTTAATTTGCATTCATGAATAAATTATATCTCAATGCAACTAACCTATCTTCCACATACAAATTCAATACTAATGCCTCCCTAACTTCCATTTTTATTTAATGATATAGACAACTATATCATTCAATAAATTTGATTTATTTCATCAATGTTTAATTTTACTGGCTATATCATCTTTATACAGCCATAAAAAATATTAATAAGTTATTGCTCAGGTTGAAAGCCTACAAAAAAGGTAAAGACAAGGTTATAACCAAAATATAGATGACTCACGATAAAGTGCAATACTTGATTCTGGAGAGGAAAAAGCTGAACCCTTTCGGTTCGGCGCCCTGTCGCCAGTAGCACACCGTGGGGCGGATAGCACCGCCGCTGCTGCAATGACAGACGCGCTAGATATGAACGAAAACGCTTGAGGTTGTTCACACTGAAATCGCGATTCTGATCTTGTGCGCTTGAATTTCCTGAGAATAAGCGTAATCTCTATGGCGCAATGTGATATGATATGGTTGGAGATGAAAATGAATCTAGAATTTAACTCTAAAAATTCCAACATTGTTAAATTCTTGTTGTTTGTTAACATTTTCAGCTGATAAAAATATTTAGCAAAAAATTATCAACATATTCATCTTGCTTTTTAGATTATTTGAAAGGAATCTTTTAAAATAAAGCCAAATGCCATCAAAGTTTTCTTCCAATTGTAAATTGTACTAGTTTCCTTTACTTTGCCCCTGTTGATACTCACTGTCGTCTATACTTTCAACCTTCTAACCTTCCATCTTTCTCAGGATACTTTCAAAACAAATAAATATATTTTTATCAAAATATGTAACATGTTTTATTTATTCTGCAGATATTATCTTCAATACAACGTTTTGAAAACATAAAAATGGGGTGTAAAAACAAGGTTTTAGTATTGCCGAGTGCACAAAATCATTATCACGATATGCTAATAGAAGAATAGTAGTAGGCCTCTCGTACCTGCTGGCGATGGCTAAAAATAGCGCTGCTATGGTAAACAATTGATACACTATTTATTTAATTTGTAATTGAATGGTTTATGAATGTGTAGGGAGTCGTGCAGTGTTGAAAATGCATGATAAATGCAGGTGGCTTCAATACCGGGACAAATGCATCCATTTTACAAATCGGAGTTTGTTCAGGCCTGTAAACAGAAGGTGCATTTGTGTTTTGGACGCGTTGCGGTTCGTCGCAGATTCGTTTGTCATTGTCATGAAGCACCACAAATCACAAATAAAATGGAATGAGAATTCCTGATTTACAATGTGCCTTTATATTTGGAATACGTATCATATTTTATTTATATTAAATTTAATTACACCCGGACAGAAAATTTGAAAACTAAATTTAAACAACTTGCATTACAATTCACAAATCAAAACTAAGCAATATCTTCGTAAATTATTGACAGAAGGTATTTGAAGATAGTTGAACTATAAATCACTCCCGTTCCGCATTTATTAAGTTTCCTTACAACATGTGTGCACTATATATTTAATGCCTGCCAGCCGGGAACTACAATAGTTGTACTCAATGTAGTAGTTTGTTCACGAACCATGTTGATATTCCTAATGTTTATCATTGTGATAATCACGGATTGTAACATTAGAAACAGTTTGACAATTGTGAGAGTGCGATATCGATTTATCGATTTTATATTAGCTCTGAATATACTTGGAATGTAGAGACGAGTTCACCATTAAATTATGAAAGTAAAAAAATGTTGTGAGACTTATGAAACTAAGAAATCATTATTTTTTGAGTTGGTAATATGCAAGATATGTAAGATGCAGGCAATTTTCTGGATAAAACGCGTTTTTCATAAACATGGAAATAAAATAATTTTATTTCTATTACTAATATCAAACGTTTTGTGATATTTACAAGTATGACTGATTCTTTGGCCATCAAGTAATCTTGAAATATGAAATGAAGCTCTTTGATTTTAAGAGATATATTGGTTTTTCGAAAAAGATTTATTATTTATAGATAAGATGTAGATAATCATCCATTTATACCAGTAACCTATCTGTTACGGGTTGTTGCGAATCCATCTTTTTTACTAGTGCATAATTTGTTTTGTTGTACACAAAGTATTTATGCATTCGATATTGGATAGCAGTGAACGGCTAATGCGGTCGGTGAGCATTAACTCGATTATAAACTCGCCGCCACCATCGCCACATTCCAAAGCACTCGGTTGGAATGAGCATGAAAAGGCAAGAAAATAGGTTATGTTTTTATGCGTGACATCGACTGCCCGCTTTGTTGGTAATCATTGGGGTTTTGAAGAAGGCACAGAGAGATAAAATAGCGTATAAAGCAGGTTGTAATGTGTAAACACAATAAATAAAAAATGATTACATTAAAAAGACAAAAACATTTAAAGTTAAACTAAAAAAGTTATTGCAGTGCAAAGAAAGCATCATGTAAAACAAACAGAAGCTACCCAAGGAAAAGTTATAAAGGTGTAAACCATATGAGTACACAAGAAGAAATCATAAAGACGCCATCACTGGGAGTTAAGGATTAAAGCGCAGAGACGCGCGAAGAAGAAACTTGAGCGCAAATGAATGCCTACAGCAAGCAACGCAATTGATTTATTGTGCTAGGAAATTACGACTGCGTGTTCCAATTGGCATAATACAAACATCTTTCCCAAAACACATTTAAATTCAAATTTGATTAAACAATGACAAAGTTTAAAATTTAAAAATACTCTAGATACTAATTTTTCCGTAAATTAAAAAAACAATTAAATCTGCGTTAAAAAATTTAAAAAAAAAACATTAAGTACTTTTGAAAGCATAATCTCGTCATCTTTCCAATGCGCACGTCCTGGGAAATACACCAAGGGAAAGACAAAGAGTCCGTAAAACACTACCTGTTAAAGCCAAAAACGAATAAAAAATGCTCCGCTTGTTTTATGGCTGTGGGAGCCAGGGAAGCATGAGACAAAAGGGATCCAGGTGGTTGTTCATTGTTCGTCGAAACAATCCCTCGACGAGACCACAATGACAAAAGTCGATAGGGAAAACAAAAAGTGCTTGAAACATACATGACAAGTAACAAGCAACAAGCAAGCAGCATTTTAAAACATGTTTTGAAATAATATATATATATATATAATGGCAACTTGAGATGAATATGATTGAAAGCAAGCATTTACTTCTCTACCTGATTTTTTCATAATTCGAGAGAATTTTTTTGTGAAAATGAAAACGCTACGACTAACGACCTTGTTTCGTGTACGACAACTGAGTAAAACAGAACAACAGTTTTTAGTCCTGCAAACTCGTCAAAGAACACATTTTCACGTTCTCTACAGTGTGCCTCATTTTCTACTTTTACCTCTTTCTCTTTCATTTGCTTACTACTTTTACAAAACTTCAGCCACGTAAGTTTACCATTACAATTAAGAATATCTAACGTATTGTGCGGCTTTTTGTCATCTTCTCCGTACACTTTCTTTCTCCTTTCCCAGACGTTTTGTTTTCCTATTCTAGGTCGGTAATAGTTGTAAATTTATAATATTGTTTTTGATTATTTAAAAGAAGAACGCGGAAAACTTTTGCAATTTACATATTGTACATTGTGTGTGCTACATATTTAATTGTTATTTAACTAATTTAATTCATATTTTAAACCAATATTAAATAAGAATTCCAACTAATTTAACTAATATATAAAATGTTAATTATATTTTATGAAAACATTTGCTACATTTATTAATGCCTCAAATTGTTGATTTATTATTGAAATAAGTTTATGATGTAATTACCGTTAAAATAAAACCTATAAAATATTTATTTAAGTGTAATACCAAAATTCGTATTAAATATTTTAAGATTTTTTTAATGCAGAGAACGTCTAAATACCAAATGCCAATAACCAAGCACAAATATAACGTCTAGTCCTTGAAAACTTTACGCCGTAACGATAATTCACGGTCATCGTTACAGTCTATCAACCATTAAATTGACCTCCTGCACACTCATACATAAAATGCGCACCCTTGGCCGGAAGCAGTGAGAGGGGGCGGCGGCAGGCGGTAGGCGGTTCCAAGGAATCAGCAAATTGCTATTTGCATCGGTCGTAATTTATTCCGTTGTCGGCCCACCACGCTGAAAATCATTGTTTACTTTTTACTACCATACCTAATGCTGCAATAAGTCGCAGAAGACTTTTGAAAAACTGGTCATGGTCACTCCCAAAATGACGCAAACTAAGAAAACTAAGTAAAACTAAGTAAATATCTAGCTATTTTTAGTCTCCTGTAATCTAACTTCTAGAGTAAAATCTGTTCAACAACAACAAACGATTACATTACACCAGTAAGTGAGCAAGATACCCAGTAGCTAAAGAGTTAAAAGTACGACCGAGGGTGGCCGCCTTCGAGGCGTTAATGGTGCCCGTCGACGTTGTTGGCGGCCGCGACGACGGCGGCAGTGGGTGTGTGTTGGGCTACCGACGTATGCCCGTACGTAGCCACCTCCTGGCAATACACACACATACACGTACGGTTATATAGTAAATATCGATTCGCTTTTCTAGGTCACAAATTAGATGCGGAAAAGTTTATACTCTTCTTACATGCTGAGTGGGCCTGAATAGGAATTGGAAACGTAAAACGCAAGTAAGGAAGAAGCAAAGAACAAAATGGAGAAAGCATGCACTGCACTAAGGGAGCAGTAGAAAGAAAAAAACCTACTGAAATATTTAAGATATGTAGATAGATATATGAATTCGTATCAAACACAAAAGAATTTCTTTCTTATTTCATTTTGTAAAGTTGCCAATTGAATGTGATTTATTGTTCCGCTCAAAACAGAAATGAAAAGTTGTACTAAACTAAAAGTTGTACTTCTAACAAGATTAGAAATTCTAATTGGCATCGACTTAAGACCTGACGCAGTGCCAATAAATAAACTTGGCATCCTGACAACTGTTACGTGTTCAGGCCTTATTTTCTTATTCACTTGAATTACAAATTTTCATTACAATCCCTCTATTCTTTTTTACACCAACTAATCTAAATCGCTAAAAACAACTCATCAACTAACTTTTAAAATATTATGAAATTTTATTTTCAAACAATTGTTATTGTTTGCAGAAAAAACTCAAAAACAAATCATATAAAATTCACGTCATAAAATACTTAGCACTTGTTAAATTTGTTTTCAATTTCAAGAAAAAAGTTCACTTTAAAGCTGAGTTTGGTTAAGTTTGTTGTGACAAATTTCATTTAATTTAGTATGAGAGCTTGATAAAAGTGTGAAAATGCTTGATTTTCTAATAAACAAGAGAAATGAATTAATAGGTAGAAAAATATTTGCTGATAAAATAAAAACAAACAAAAATATAATTCGTTTTAAAATGGAACAATTTAACTCACTAAAAGTAGAATCTCAATTATAACTTTGTCAAATGTTCTTCCGAAATAAATAATTTACTTAATAGAAATATTTCTTATCTCCAACAAATACGATCATTTTCAGAGATTCCAATTTATTGTCCCTCAATCTTCCAAGAGTAAGAAAGGAAATGCGCGCTTTTATTTTAAAATTTGCTTTTTTCCTTTGAAATAGAATCCGAATAAAACTAGTGTCTTTACTTGTGTCTATATGTATTCCGAGAATATTAGTTTATCTGAACTTCAAATCATATATGCAATCATCAATTCATTAAAGTACCCAAAGTAAAACAAACAAAATACACAATGTAGCACTTAATGTAAACGGACCTATCCCCTTTTTATGCCCTTGTCCTTCCCGCAGTAAGGATAATCTATTTATGTCCGTCTTCCGCCGCTAGGCTAGCACAGTAGAAAGCGGCACAAATGCTGACAATCGTACTTTTGACAATCCAAAGAAGCGCTTAAACGCTGAATAACGAAATAAGTCGAAAAGTATAGAGAGTATTTGTGTTTTAATGCAATGTTTTACTTGAACAAATTTGAGATTTATCTATCATTATGCTATTCATTATTTGTTTTTATTTTTGCCGCTGCAGAGAGACAAACCGAAACCAACAAGAGTCGTTTATGAACTTGGCGCAGCTTTTTGTGTGCTCACTTCCTGCACTCCAGTTAATAAATTAAGCTCCATCTAAACGACCTCGTTTTGTCCTATCTACTCTTATCTGTCCGTCACAATAATTTCCAACTGGTTATAGATACAAACAGGTCATGTTTGCACTAGAAAAGTGTAAATTTCAAGTTATTCATGTGGCGGTTTATAAATTAGCGGTGTATTTTTATTGTGGCTGCATTACCCGATTGTGCTTTTACAGCGGATAGCAGCTTCCTGCTGGCAAACGCCCAGATCGTCGACTTCCCGATCGTGTACTGCAACGAGGCCTTCTGCAAGATCTCCGGGTACAACCGCGCCGAGGTGATGCAGAAGTCCTGCCGCTGCGCGTTCATGTTCGGAGAGCTGACCGACAAGGAGACGATCAATCGCGTCGATCACGTGCTTGAGCATCAGCTGCACGACCAGTTTGAGATACTGCTTTACAAGAAAAACAGTGAGTACTCTTCTTGCCCGTCTAGCCTAAACTATAAAGTAAGGAGCTGCATTTGGACAGCAAGCAAACGCGAAATGAGTAGATTGAATCGAGCGCGGATAACAAGCCGGAAACTGTGCAGAAACTTATGAAAAATAAGTCTATTATTTGATTTCCCAGTTAGATCAATAAAAAAAAAACCTGGAAAAACAAGCAGGAAGCTGAATATATTTCAATATTCCTAGATCAACTTGCTCCTCAATTCTCCATATTTTCGTGCACACCATCCGGAAGTGCAAACAAAAAAATATTTTTTCTGAAATATTGAACTTTGTAGCGTGTTGCGCCTCTTTCATAAATGAAACTCTCTTGATATTAGCACACAATGAGCCAAAGGAATAGAATCAAGCGATAAATATTATATTTGAAATGTTTTAATTCACTTTTATTTGCGATAGGCATTTATCTAATTTTGTTTGTTAACGTCAGCCCACTAATACAGAAACAAATATTTGGTTAGAATTTCAATTTTGGTGTCAAGCTTCTTTAATCTCTTTGAATATCTCTCCAAACTTCTTCACTTTCCACCTACAAACTCAAACAATTTCTACTTCTTACTCAAAATTCAATGCGTTTCAAGCGCATTTTTATAAACACACTAACAATTGTTTGAAACTATTTGATATTAATTTATAGCAAAACCAACAAGTAAATAATTCATGCATAATGCATGCGGTTGTCTCGCATTGGGGTATAATTGAATATTTGAGGTCTGTTTTCAGATGATTTGAATAATTAGCTCTGGTTTAAACGAATTTTGGGCAGCCTGAACTGCCAATGTTGATTGCAAGCAATCTGGACAATGGTTAATTAATCAAATATTCATTTATGCTATATGGCAGAGCTGCAATCAGGCGCACAAATATTTTGGTGTGAGGGCATTTCAATTGCACCCAGTTTTCATTTGAATAAATTTGATGCAATGAAGAAAATTCAATTGTTACTCACTTTGAATGGCAGGCAGGCTGAGCTAATGTGGTTGGATTCAAACCTGAAACAAATGGATTTTCATCAATTTTAAGCCAATAATGTTAAAAAAAAA
>JAODIE010018788.1:516610-539972 GCA_027575565.1 Diploeciton nevermanni
AAAAAAAAAGAAATTACAACTATGTTTAGAAGTAAAATAGCAACAGTAAGAAAATTGTTTAAAAAACTTGTTAAAGTCCAAATTAATTTTGATTTAAGTGTGATTACTATTACTCAATGTGTCTTATTATTATTATTACTATGATGTGTGTTGTACTTTTGTGCATTGCAACCACTTGTCTCCAAACCAACCAACCCATCAACCGAACAAACACAAAATGTCAACTGCGTGTGCCCCGATTGAACCGCTTCGTGTTCGTGTGTCCGCTGCGTCGTCAAAAATCGACCAAAAACAAACATACACAAATTAAACACACCCACCAAAATGCTCGATGAACATAAAATTGACAAAATAAAATCAAACGCATGCCATATTAACAACCTTACTCGAACATAATTAAAACAAATATTCTAGAAAACAAAGGTACGTAGCTTGCACCCTCAACACACATTTCAAGAATTAGAGAATCATCTAGTATATCTTTAGTGACTCTCTAGAGAGCTTTAGAGATGTTAGCAATTAACTTCTGATGGATTAACTAAGGCATTTCAAAGTACAGTTTTACTTGAGAATGCATTGGTTAATCCTCTAACGTTGAATCTTATAATCATTTTCTCACTACAATAAACGGGTTATAATTAGTTTGACAATATGTAGATGAGGTATATAATTTCTCAAAATAATTCAAGAAAAATCAATTCAAACAACACTTCAGAAAATGCACTAAAAGTCATCATCATCTTTATTTTGGCCCAATTAAACTGGAATGAAATTATGGCAGATGATGACAATTGCGTGCATGTAAAAACTCCCTCCCTTCACCCTTCTCTTGTCTTTCTTTTCGCTGCGGTTGTGGCAATTCTTCGCAAATGTGCTATGTCGCAGTGTGTGTTAATGTTGATGTTTTACGTGAATGCCAAAAGCTGAATGCGTTTTGTGACATGCCGACATGCAAAACACAAAATAGAATCAGAAACAAGAACAATAATGCAAACACCCGTACTACCCTCACACTGGGTACCAATGACATGCACATTACAATTTTACTCTATGTTTGCTAATCAACCATATACACACACGATTAATGTTTAAATGTGAACAACTAATGTGGACAACACTTGATGTGCTGTTGTGTTCGATGACAATGATGATGAAGTTTTTTTTCTTTAGTTGACAAACAATAAATACAATATTTAATTCAATTAGCAATGGTTTTGTTTAACTGCGAAACGAATTCAATTATTTTCAAACAGTGAAATATTTTATTTATTGTTGATTACTTGTCGTTCTAGCTGCGAATAAATAGCGAGAAATCAGTGTTGGAATGCGCACTCTACAACTGGACATTTTGTTTCTGTTTATTTAGTAAATCTACTACTTTACTTGTATATTTCTTTTGACGCCAACCTCGAGCGGCGCTCACAATTTCCAATTGCGCGCAACTGATTTTCCTTGTTTGTTTTTCCTTCATTGTTTGCGCCGCATACAAGTCGTCAAAGCGGCTCAGTGCAATAATTAAAACTGAAATTGATTTCTTTTTGTATGTTCAAACAGGCACACCCGAAGGTATGTAGTGGTTTTTCGTCTTAATTTTCCTAACTTTCCAATCTATGCAAATTTCAAAGGGCCCAAGCAAGTTGCATTGAAAGCAAATATTAAATAATATCCAGCCCCTCTTCAGTACTTCTTCTTCTCTAACTAACAACTTCCCTTTCGAATCAAAATACTTATTGCTTTGGGCCAATCTGTCTCGATCTACCTCTTCCTAACTTTGTAGATTCTGTGAATAAATCTTCATTTTCTACTCACTTCTGACTTCTTCTTGTAGTGAGACCCTAACACTGCCTGTATCTCTTTCGATCTCTACTAACTCTGTACAGAACTCTTCTCTCTCTTCCTTTATCTTTGCCTGCTGTAACTCTGTCTATTGCTATTTGATAATCTTGTAATGGTATCAATTTCTTTTCTTTGTTTCCACCTTGAATTTGAAAGCAAGTAAACGCACCGATGGCGACAAGCTTTTCAAATTGTTGATTGGTCAGTTGAACATCCAACCTTCTCTTTATTCTATCTATTTCTATCTATTTTTGATTCAATTTTCATCTAAGTTCTGTTTGTTTTATGGCTATGATGATTTTAATTTGTTTATTGAGATATAAAAATGTATTAAATCTGCAGGTTTTTATGGTAGATTACTGAGTAGAATAATGTAATTTTGGTATAGTAGGAGCTTTTAATTTTAATTGATAGAAAGTTGATGCAAGAAAGTAGTAAAACGTACAGAGATGTAGTGCATGAAACTAGAGATTTTAAATCATCTAATAAAAGTGTTGAAACATAAACAATGTTGAGCACCGTGTAAGAAACGTTGAATGCTTGAATGCTTGAATCCCATCAAAATAAAGCTTTTAGTTGGAATATTATTTATATTTAAGCTTTATTTTGTTGATTAAGATTTGATTCCTTGCAAAAGTTTCTTAATTTTCGTAACAAAACAATAAAGCATGTGCTTCTTCCTGACAAATTGACATAATTACAGAAACCTGTAAATATCCTTTCATTATCTAAATTTTAATTAATTGAATTCGTTTTTTCCTTGTGTTTTCTGATTTCAATTATGTTCTTTTAGTATTTAGCGACGCTATTTTGAAAGTATCTCTCGTAGACTTGCTACTTACCGTTTGCCTTTTGATTATTAACTGCTACCATATTGATCATATAATTGAGTACCGTATTGCGTTAGTGCTACTAACTAAATCTCTCTCTCTCTCTATATATATATATATATATATTGTATTTGTGACAGTATTCAATTGCGATATCTTTGAGTTCCTCTCATCTGTCATGCATTGTACTCATCTCGCCGCCTCACGCATGCCGTCGCTGCGAGAGGCGGTCGCGTTGCAAATGCGTTCTTATGGCGATTCTAGAAACACCGCTATGGCTACTGCTGCAAATCTCACCAATCAAAAACGAGCGCGACCTCGTCGTCCTCTTCCTGCTCACCTTCAGGGATATCACCGCATTGAAGCAGCCCATCGAAACAGACGACACCAAAGGAGGTAAAGAAAACAAGTCTGTTGCTACACGAGAATGTAATAAATAACTATGAACATTCTGTGTGATTTCTTTGTAGGCCTTTCAAAATTTGCCAAACTAGCAAGATCGGTAACGCGCAGCCGATCGGTGTTGGTCTCGCACCTGCCAAATTTGAAGGATACAACGAAACAATCGCATCTAGCGCAGGTTTGGCATAATCACATGTTACTCTTATTACTTTCTAATACCTCAACTAAAACCTCAATAATTACCACCCGCCAAATAATATCAGTAAATTAGCAACGTATCTTCTTCGCTCTGGAAGCCACTGGAAGAAAAAAATTACTGACCTCCTAACCGCCCACTACTGACATCGAAGCGAAAGTGATGCGCACTCGTTTAAACTCGCTTCATTTAATGGGCTTCCTGGCATTTCCGTCTTTACTTGAGTGCATTTTATCTCATTCTGTTCTACCCTCTTTCCAACGCTTGTTTTTTGTCTGCAATTTGCTCAAAACGTTGGATGGAATTTGTAGCTTTTGGGGAAAGCCAAAGGCTTGAAAGCTTTAGAATGAGAATATAAACAGAAAATAAAGATGGGGACTAGGAATATATTAGCAACTTTGAAGTAGCACACTTTAAATTGAATCAAGACGTTTTCTAGATGAGACTATCGTAACCTAATTAATACTGCAAGCTACTGTTATTATTATTTTTGAAGCGTACTGTACATATTAGCAACATATATATTAAAATTCATATTCTATGCGTCGATAACTTTTGTTTGATATAAATTATAATTTCAATGCCAATTAATTTCTTCTTTTTTTCCTTCTACCCCATCAAATCGGTTTTAATGCAAGTTCAAAAAACCATAAAACTGCAACTGTTCAACCCTTTTAGATGATGAGCCTGAGCGCGGATATAATGCCACAATATCGCCAAGAAGCCCCAAAGACGCCACCACACATTCTCTTGCACTACTGCGCATTCAAAGCAATCTGGGACTGGATCATTCTCTGCCTCACCTTCTACACCGCGATCATGGTGCCCTACAACGTCGCCTTCAAAAACAAAACCTCCGAGGATGTGTCACTTCTCGTAGTTGACTCCATAGTCGACGTCATATTCTTCATCGACATTGTGCTCAATTTCCACACGACTTTTGTTGGCCCCGGAGGTGAGGTAGTCTCGGACCCCAAAGTGATACGAATGAATTACCTAAGGAGTTGGTTTATCATCGACCTGTTGAGTTGTTTGCCGTACGATGTTTTCAACGCGTTTGATCATGACGAAGACGTGAGTAATTTCCATTTTTCCAAGTGCAATAAAGCGGTAAATGCTAATGTTTTAGGGTATTGGAAGCCTCTTTAGTGCACTAAAAGTCGTTCGTCTACTACGCCTGGGGCGAGTAGTACGCAAACTGGACAGATACCTGGAATATGGTGCCGCCATGTTAATTCTTCTACTGTGTTTCTACATGTTGGTCGCGCATTGGTTGGCGTGTATTTGGTACTCAATTGGACGGTCAGATGCTGACAATGGAGTGCAATACAGCTGGTTATGGAAGCTGGCGAATATCACGCAGAATCCATACTCGTACGTATGGCCCAATGACTCGAGCACGCCGGAATTGATCAACGGCCCGTCCAGGAAGACCATGTACGTCACGGCGTTGTACTTTACCATGACGTGCATGACCAGTGTGGGTTTTGGTAACGTTGCGGCCGAGACTGACAACGAGCGAATTTTCACAATTTGCATGATGATCATTGCAGGCAAGCATTTTGTTTATTCAATTTAAGCCTATTCTAACTTGGAACAGTCTTGATTAGAGAAGGTTTTAACTATATGCATTTTAGCCTTACTCTATGCGACCATTTTCGGTCACGTCACAACGATAATTCAGCAAATGACGAGTGCAACAGCGAAATATCATGATATGCTAAATAACGTCAGGGAGTTTATGAAGTTGCACGAAGTCCCCAAGGCCCTTTCCGAACGCGTCATGGACTACGTTGTTTCAACGTGGGCGATGACAAAGGGTCTAGACCAAGATAAAGCAAGTCGCTACTACTCCAATGTGCTTAAGTCATTGTAATTCGCATGTGTTGCAGGTGCTAAACTTTTGCCCCAAAGACATGAAAGCAGACATCTGCGTCCATCTCAACAGAAAGGTCTTCAACGAGCATCCCGCATTTAGATTAGCATCAGATGGTTGCCTGAGAGCCCTTGCAATGCACTTCACAATGTCTCATTCTGCTCCCGGCGATCTCCTCTATCACACCGGAGAGTCTATTGATTCGCTGTGCTTTATAGTGACAGGGTCTTTAGAAGTGATTCAAGATGACGAGGTAGTTGCCATTTTAGGCAAAGGTGATGTCTTTGGTGACTCTTTTTGGAAGGACAATGCCGTGGGACAGTCGGCGGCTAATGTGCGCGCGTTGACTTACTGTGATCTGCATACGATCAAAAGAGACAAGCTCCTTGAGGTGTTGGACTTTTATCAAGCTTTTGCTAACAGCTTTGCAAGAAATCTTATCTTAACGTATAACCTTAGACATCGATTAATTTTCCGTAAAGTGGCGGATGTTAGAAGAGAGAAAGAACTCGCGGAGAGAAGAAAAAACGAGCCGCAACTGGATCAAAATCAAGATCACCTAGTAAGAAAGATCTTTTCGAAGTTTAGGAGGGATAGAACCACGCACACCCCACCCACACAACCATCAAGCGATGTAGAGAAAGGTGATCAGAGCGACGAGACCAAAGCTTTGGTAAGAGTGGTCTCTACGACCAAATTGTCATCAGTTGCTGAGAAAGACGATAATAATTCTGTAACCACAAAGGTGGCCAGACCAGTTGCAGCGCCACCAAGAGCTAGCAAATGGGGTAGATTATTAGGGTCTTCAAGTTTGGACTCTTCCAGTGATACTCAACAACCTCAGACTGCATTTCAACGTAGTTTGAGTGCAAAAGAAGCAGCAAAAGAACGCCCGGGGTCTAGTTCGTCATCAGGAGGACCGCAAGGTGGAAGTGGAAATAAAGTCTTTCCGAAACTGCAAAAAGTATCCGCCCAAGGTTCCCCAACAACAGTAACAAGGCAAGACACGATTGAAGAGATCGTAGAATTTGAAACGCCAAAGAAATCTTTACAATTGAGAAAGATGCAAAGTTATGATTGTGGATTACGAGACCCAAGTTCAATTCAACTCTATCAACAGGCAGACACAACATCACCAGCCGAATACAAAGAACTGCTAACCAATCTAATGGATTTTAAAGTTGATGTCAAACTGGAAATACAAGGATTGAAACAGAAAATGACCAGGATGGAGGAACTGCTCACAGATTTGGTCGCCAAACTAGACAACCAGCAGAATCAAAACACTACCCAACAACAAAGGCACCAGCAACAGCAGCAAATAGATCAACAATGCTCGTCTTCCAAGGAATTAAGGGGCGCTCAATCGCAAGGCCAATCGAGCCACCAACAGTGTCCAGCACATTCCAGCCCACCAGAGCGACCTAGCGAACTCATTGCCACACTGAAAACAGACGGGAGTGGTCTGGGTTCGTTGATTTTGAAGAAGCGGAAGTCAAAGATGCGGACGAAAGGAGCAGCTCCACAGATTCCTGGAAAAATCCAGAGTCCAGACAGTTCTTCGGCTACATCATCACCTGTTGAAAAAGAGGATTCTGGACACCATCAATCTAGTACTACTCAAATGGCAAGCTCCAGTAGTGGAAGTCCAACGAGCAATCAACAAGAGCAAACCTCCCAAACACCGTCCTCATCACTTAAACCTAATGCTAGTAATGCTAACGGAGAATTTCTCTAGTATTCAATGAGTTTGTAAACATTTTTATTTGCACAAACCTTTGCTATTGTAACGTACCAATTGTCACTGTAGGATAGGCTAGTTGTAGGGAAATCAACCGACGTAGCCTGCCATTATATTTGTTGACTAGGAATCTGCTTGCAACTTCAGCAAATTCACCTTGTATAAAGTAACAACCACGAAATTCATTTTCGAAGCATTCTTGAATTAGGGAGACTAGATAAAGATCTAACCAAACAAACTTAAAATCCAAATGAAGTTGTACATAACTAACTTATTTATGGAGGTGTCCTAGAGGGATGGATGCGAGACGATACGGAGGCTGAAGCGAAGCATCTTAATGTGTGCTATTTGTAGTTTACACTAGTTTTGTATATCATGTACGAGCTTTATTGAGCTTGAATGTGCTTCAAAACAAGTACACATTCATCGCATTTTGAAAATCAGCAGAATTTTTAACCAGCCAGCTTAGTGTCGTACACTATTGTACATGCATTGTGGAGTTATTAAATTAATAACTTGAAGGACAATTACAACATAAAATGCCTTGAAATCTGTGCTATACACGTGGTAGAACATTATACACAACACTCACAAGCAGCAACACACGCAACCAACTTTGTTACATACACTAGGAAACAAGAATATAAGGCCAACTAAACTATTCAATTATAGGCCGCGAATTAGCGAAATCGTTTTTCAACCAAATGCACTCATTGAATCTTAAGTCATCTAACGACCAACACTGCTTTTAGTATTCAATTTTACATTGTCTTATCCGAGTTACGAACGTTTCGTAGAAGATAATGAAGGAAAAAGCAATAATAAATACATTTATTAGCAACGTTTGTAATTGCTCGCGTCTTTCCTTGATTTTTACTGCGACGAAATTCAATGAAGAAGCTCTCAATTCTACCAAGTACGACTACGGTAATGATGGTGGCCGGATGCACCTAGGTTTAGCGGACTAATGTACATATTACTAGCGTGCAATTGACTTGATTTAGCTGGAGAATGCGTTAGATTATCAACAATTTTGCGTGCCGCTAACATATTTGCCTTACGAGATTTTTCACCGTTTTTCACAAGCTCGTGGTTCAACTGACACTTCATTGTCTTTTTCAATCATAAGCAATTATTGCCAAGTTGTGAAACTATTTAGGGGGCGCTTTTTATAGCAGAAAATGCGAGCAAAACAATTAAACGTTATAACAATTGATTTTAGAAATTAAATTTGAAAGAAACAAAAAAAATCAAAAATGACCGAAATTTCAAGGTAAGATGTGAAAAATATTTAGAACAATTAACAAAATATCAGCTAAAATCAAACAAACTCATAAACAAACAACGTTTTTTCTAAAATTATCTAAATCAAGCACCATTTTCTATAAAATCTCCTTTCGAAATCTCTCCCTCTACCTCAATAATTTATCCCTCAGGTTTCCATTAAAACATCTAAATATTTTTCACAACTAACTTCAAAACGAATCAACACTCTCATCTTAGCCAACTAATAATTACAACTAATTTACGAACGATTATGATACATTTACATTGAAATAATAATGAGCATATTGCCGCGAAAGAAATTATTATATATACATTATACTACGAAGTAAAGATGTACCATATTAAGATAAATATTGCACATAACTATTGAATATGAGATATTGACGTTTATTATATGATACAATGTTTAAGATGGACACACTACACCCACCAAAAAACCCAAAGAAAAATTCAACAAATTGACAGCTAGAACAAAAAGTCCAATTAGTACCATTTACAATTTGTTAAACTTTATGTTCACGATTCAAGAAGAAACCTTAACAAAATATTATCAAAGCCATTTGCAAGACTTGCGCTAACTTTTAACGATTTTGAAGCGATGGCAGATGAGGTTCATTGATAGATATTTAACGTTGTTGATTAGTTACGACGATTTGAGATTTGACATGTTGAATGGAAGAGAGAAGAGAACAATAGAGAACATTTGCATTCAATTTACGTTTTTATTTGGTTCAGCTGAGATTAAAATACGTTGATGTATGATTTAATTGTAATGATTACGGTGATTGAGTTGAGAGTATGCTGATTATAGAAGATGGAAACAAATACAAATAAGAATGCAAGATGTTTCTTTCTTTAAAGTTTTGTTAAATTTACCTACTCTTTTAAGAAGTAAACCCCTTCGAAAAGTTCTGCAATAAAAACTTTATTAAATCCACAGTAAGCGGTAAAGTAAGATTTTCTTCGCCTATGAACAGAATTCACTAAATGCCAACAATACTGAAACTCTATGGTAAAGCATAGAATGATGAGATGGCGTTATAGTAGCCTTGGTGGCGGCGGCGATGGTAACATTACGTTGGCGGCAATCTTGGTGGCGGCGCTACGTACACAGCGCGCCGCTTTTCGAATTTTGACGCGGATATCATCAGTTGGCTGGTTGCGACGCTCCCGGACGCAGCCACCCGTCCCGTACAGCCGCCGTCTGCATTATCGTTGCCGCCTCCCGATTCATTACGTACTACTGACGATAGTTAATCTCGAAAAATTAATGATAGCACAAGAAAAACTTTTGGCAACTTTTTGCTTTGACTAAAGTTGATCGGGGGCAAAAGTAGATCCGTGCGTGTGGTCAGTGTTGGAGTGGTGTTAATTTCGGTGTAATCACTGGATAGAATACGGAGGAAATCACGGGCTATCGCCGCAAAACGCGGCAAAAAAGTAAAGGTATAATTTTTAATTACAACATCACTTACTTCAAAACAGAGAAGATGAAATAAACACCAGATACAACACAAAAACACTAAAAAAAAAAAAAAAAAACTCCACAAGAATTGTGCGTTCTTAAAATTATGCAATGCACAAATAACAATTATTCTTAATTATGCCAAAGAAATATAGAAGAACATTTACAATCTAATAATATATGAAGATGATATTAAACTCCTACCTCATTTGAGAAGACCTTTCTATCGATGGAAAATCCTTCTTGATTGATGTTGAATAATGCCCAAGATGATCACAATTTTATTGTTTTTCTTAGTAACTTATTAAGTTAGTTCAACTGATTTATTATCAAAACAAAAATACGACGCAAATATAACGATATATAGCTAAATTAAAACTGCATTGTGATGTAGGTTAACGTCGAGAAACAACTCTGATAGGCTAGTTATTTATCTTATATAGACGCAACAATCACAAAACCAAGCACGTTGTCGACAAGATTGTAATCGGAACTCGCGCATAAAGAACACCTTACATTCTTAGAATTAGCGGCGAAAAATTACTTTAGTGTTATTCTATCCAGCTACTAGTCACTATGAAAATAATATGATATAGCCAATTGCCCAGCAATTAATAAATTAATCGACACACGAACACGACGCACACCATTAGACTGACGCAGCAAAACTGCACTACAATGCTGCCCATATCTCTAACCCTACTCTAACACCTGGCTTACCTCCGCTACAAAAAACAATAACAAACGCCTCGCGGCACTGATAGCAGCGATTGTTTATTTTTGCATAGAGTTGACGTAATGAGTCAGCTCATGTGGTGCAAAATTGCGCATGTGTAAATATAACTGCTCTTTACATAGTATTTTTGCAAACAAATTAATATGTTTGTCATGTAAGAATGTAAATTATTTCACTTTTTTCTAAAGCAATAAAACTATGAAATACTTACTATTCTTTCTCTCGTTATTTCTCTTTGTTTCCTCCAGAATTTCTTATTTAAACGCAATTTACGATGCAAACTTTTAGTCAAAAGGTGACATCCTCCACCATTTTCTTCTTCCCTACATAGTTTCCATCAACTTCTTGCACATTCCTTCCATTTTTTTATATTGTGACACAATTATGTTACTAATGCTCTCTCTTCAAAGCTTTCACATCGTACCTGAAAGTTTCATCTAGGTTTATATTATCATATCATGTTTGCTAAATGTTCTCAGCGTTCGCAATTTCATTCATAACCAGCCGGGAACTTGTCTAAAACAGCATTATGGCAAGTTATAAATGGAATGTGATGAAAATTGCAATGCTGCACATTAAAATACATTAGGATTTCTTTAGGATGTGGGAGTGCACATGAGTGCATATAATGATCACTTTTAGTTCCTGCTATCTGGGTTAATTATCGATAATTACAGTGTGAAATCAAACGTTGATTGGATTCGCTTCAGTGGAAGTATAATACGCATCCGAAATGAAAATGAATTCATTTGAATGCTATATTTGAATACTAGGCATAATATCTTTAATATAATGATTGGAGATAGAAAGCTTGAAGATAATTTGGATTTAGAGTGCTTTTGATTGCAGTGGAATTTAAATGAATCCAAAACACGTAAAAGGTGGAAAATAGTATGTAGATTAAAGAAAAGCCTACTATTTGAGATAAATCTAGAAAAGCCTATCACAATTGCAAGGATTTCAAAACATTGGAACACAAAGTAGCTCAAATTCTATATTGAAAGTAGACAAAAAGAGAGGCGATAAAAAGATTGAAAGATTTTGTATGAAACAAACCGGGTGCAACTGGGATAATTATTTTAGTTGACGAACAAAGAATTTTACTAATTGGCATGAAAAACTCACTGATTTTTCTTTCAACACTGAAAGCGGAAAGAAAACCAAACACATTGTAAAGCAGAAAGCAATAAGTTAAGCAAAGCAATAAGAAAAATTGATATTTTTAATTCCACAAAGTGTTGTCTTAAACTAGGTGTAAAGGAAGACTTTTTAATAATTGGGAAATTGAGAATTGATAGCATCCGTTTTGTCCTTTTCTCTATTTCACAGCAACAAACATTGTCAATTATTGCCGTGCGTCGTTTCGCATTAGTTGCGGGCGCGTAAAAGTAATTAACGACTTTCAATCACAACCGACAAGCTCCTAACATTCAAATTTCTCGCAATTTTCATTTAAACTTTGATTAACAGTATTTACAACCAATTGCTATCATTTTATCTTCTTCAGTACTTTATTATCGTGATATTATTGTTCTCTCCAAATCAACCCAAAACCGAAAATTGTGCCGTGCAAAAAACATTTTCATCTGTGATAGTAAAAACGCCGAGATAAACATGGTAAGAAGAAATATGAGCAGCCAGTAATTTTTCGTTTGCGTGTTATCACATCCACACTGCTACAACTACTGCTACTTTTGCATTTTCACGAGCTGCAGATCCAAATAAATAGTAAATCTCCAGGAAGATTAAAATGATACTCTCAAAGTTATAAAAATATTAGAATCTAATTAAACCGACCATATTTGCACTGAATTTCAATGAAATTAACGTAAATCAATATAATCACTCAACTCGCGATTTATTATTGTTTATTACCAAGCCATTTGCCAACACCTCCCACCTCCTGACACAGTTAGTCTCGCGGCGTGCCTTTCGTAATTTGTGTCATGAGTGTAAAGCAATTTGTAGCTGAGGCAGAGCGATGAGTGTGAGAATGCGCCGGAGTCTAGGTGGGCAGCGATGTAGTGCACCAGGTCAACGTGTCAAAGACCTCAAGAAAAGCTTTCGTTGCGTGTTTTCCGTTTTCTTTACTTTCCCCCCAGACACTACTACTAGAACACCGGCAACGGACTCGTTGTTGTTGAAACGAAGGGGTGGTTCTTACCTGTGTTACCATCATGGACGGAAACTTGTTCACCTAGTCACCTGTTTCTCACAGGAGATAAAAATATACCATGTGTTTAGTAGAGTACTAAGAGAAAACAGATAGATTAGAAAATTCAAGCTTTTAAAGAAATTGGAATTTTGAGGAAGAACAAGAATATCCTATTTCACAAAGTTGAGAATGGGTAGACTTTTCTTCAACTTGTACTAATTTTTCTTTGACAATAAATAAATTAATTGCATAATAATGAATTGTAGACCTTTGTTCTTCTCAAATAAGTCCTAGAATTTTTTATTTAACTTCAACCTCATGACCCATATCTGATCAAACCTATAATCGTTAAACAAATTCAGATTTTAACCGTCGCGTCAACCGTAGTGGCGGCGGTAGCAGTCCTGCTATTCACCTCACTAACCTACTAACTCACAAGCATTCTACCGACATCGTGTTGTATGCCACAACTCATTCAACATCACCGCTTGCATTTCCTCATTTCCACGATGATTACATGGTACCCAACGGCGGCGGCGTGTGGCAATGCACCGCCGGGGTCTTTACCCCCGAGAGACCTACCGGTGGCAGCGATTGCGTCGCGTGCGGTCGGCTCGTGACCGGCACGGCCACCTACTTACTGAGAAAAGCTTGCATGAGAGGCGAATTCACGTTCGGCTCAAATTTGAAGGAAATTGTAGGAAAGTGAACTGAAATAAAAGCAATCGTATTGTAATACAACGAAATAGTTGTGGCTAGTATAAGGACTAGAGAAAAGAGAGTTAGAAGAAGTACTAAAAATGCATAAGATATTAAAGTATAAAAGCGAATTTATAAATTCATATTTCACGATCAAATTACCCTTAAAACCGAAAGCAAACCATCTAAGAAGTTTTCAATCACTTTATATAGCTTCTAACTCCCTTAAGACATGATTTATAACCGTGAATAACAAAATCTTCTAACTTAGTAAGCAAATCACAGTGCATGAAGCAAAACAAGAAGCACTTTAGCTTACATTAATCTCTTGATAATTAAAAGATTCAAGCAGTTTTTCAAAGCGCTTAGTACAAAATACAATGCAATACAATCCAAGCTAAATATTATTATGCAATTTTATATTAAAATTAATATATCGATAATAAATTTATTGCTAACAAAGTTAAGTGAATAAATTGACAGAGTGCGGCAATCGCAGAAAGTGAATGTAGAAACACGCCCAGCAAATGATCATATTTGGTTGCATTATCCTTGAACAATTATTGACACATTTTTTTTCATTAGGATTATTACGGGGTGCGTCCGTCAACGACAGAATTTTATTCACGTCTATATCTTTCCACTCTTTACTCAACACTTCAAACAAGTGCTTGCAAATTATGTTTTTAAACAATTCCCACATTCAATCCAATTGGTACAGTATTTTTAGCATTTTAGTTACAATAATAAAACATTTGAAAGCAATTTAACTAAAAGACAATAATACAGTAGGTAGTAAATAAATCTGTGCGGACAATTTGTCTGCAATTTTTGTTCTGTTTCCATGATCGGCGCGGAAAACATAACTTATCCGACTCGTACGTTCCGACGACAATAAGCTCTTGTTATTGCCTGCTGGCGGCGGCTAATCTTTGCAGCATTTATCCCTGGACTCGCGAATTCCCAACATGCAGGCATAGCAGGAACGCGCCGTGCATTATTATGACGATAATGCCGTAATAATACCGGCTTTTGTTGGTAATGTCTAGCTTTGAATGGTGGGTGAATGGAGGAGTTTGGTTGGCGGCGAGGGTTGTGTGGGGGCGGTAGGTCAGCGGCGAGTGAAAGATTTATTGCTGGTGCGCGGTGGAGTTGCGATTTTGCTTGGCACAGAACAGAAGTTTTTAAGACATATATAAAAATGGAAAATAGGTGGTTACGTGTTCAGAGAGAAGAGATTTAAATATGTTAAATCAACCGTAATTCATTTTAATACGTGTTAATAATTCAAACTTATAAGGAAAGCTCGGAGTGTTAAAATGACAACGCAATATAAGACAAAACTGTTGGATGTAATATATTCAATACATTCAATAGTAAATAAGAAGAATGAATGATATTACTGAATAAACTATCTCACATTTTGTTTTTTATTGCCTGCAATTTTCTTCAATTTCAACTTAAATTTTAACCATAAATTATTCGATATAAAGCACTACAACCAATAAATCAAAAATAATTAGCAATTTCTTTTGGAGCAGCAGAATTTATTCTTGTTTTGATAGTTTTCCGCTTTTCCAAGCACATGAATAAATTTTTATATTTGACATCAGCTCAGCAAGAATCAAAAATTCAATACTTATAATTCCGAGGCTTTGCAATTAGTATTTGTTTGTTCTGGAAAATTTCTTTTAGAATTCTCTACGTAAATTATAAATTATCTAGTTTTTTACTTTTTTTAATTCTACAAAACATAGATAAAATAACAAGGTAAATATAAAAAAGTTTGCTAACTTGTGGTTTACAATTTAAGTGGTTTCCAGCCCGGATGAAAATCAGATTTAGAAATGCTGGGATGAAAAGTATGCAGCTGGTGCTCTTGCCCTTGTCCTGGCTTTAGAGCTGCAGCTGCAACTGGAAAATATTGCTAAATATTTATACAGGAAGAAAGCGAGAAAACAGCGAAAATAAATAATAAAACAACTAACTGTACTGTAATTTTAATATGTGATAAAACGTTTTTTTTTTTATATATTTTCAAGCAAGCTTTTCCAAAATAAGGAAAAGTATTACACTTATGAAGATATAACAATAGTTAAACCACTTTTAATGACTAATTCTTTAAACTTCCTATTGATTTTTCGAATTTCTTCAGACTGATCCTTGGCATGAGCAGCGACTACACTTTAGCACCACGGAAAGTTTTCCTTTTTTCCGCGCCACTCGCGTTTGGCCGCATTCCAGAAATGCCTTTAGAAATCAATAAAACAACGCGCAATTTTCAGTTAGGCCATGGCATGCATTAACTGTGATGTTTATTGACGTTGTCCAATGTCTGTTTCCACAAATCAGGACTAGTATCAAAATAAATAAAGTCTAATAAAATACAATTGATTTAATCATGGCTTGCCAAAAAGCACAATCAATAATGCAGAGAAAATGACATAAAATAAACAGAAAATAAGTTGTAGAGATGACTAAGAGAAAAATCAAAAAAAAAAAAAGAATCAAATTAAAATTCATTTAGCAGATCAAAATTGAATTTTCTTATAGATACTTGTTTAATATTCTTTAAAGTTTAGTGGGTTGTACGAAGTGGTTAAATATGCACAAGAAAAAGAAAAAATACAGAAACAAGAAAGTTTGAGAAAAGCCATGTTGTGCATGTTAGAATCTCGGAAATTATGGAGCTCAATATCGTGCTTAGAAACTTACTTTGTGCTCATTTGCATATGTTTTAACTACATCATACCTAAAATTGATATGATCCTGGAGAAGATGTTGGAGATGGAAACATTTCACTTATCATCACACTCTACATATTAATTTAACGTTTAATTTAAATTAATTTAAAACATAAATTAAATCAAATCACATTCAAGGCACAAATTCAATATATTTAAAAGAAAGTGATTTTGCGTTTAAATGTCTTTACTCACAATGTTTTCCATTTCTTATTTTTACTGCTAAGTAAAGCCCAGAATTTTATAGCTTTAAATAAAATTTAAGTTTACCTAAGCAGTTTATACATTTCTTCTCAATTTTATAACCTTACAACAAATGTACCGCAATAAAATCGAGAAACGGAAAATGTAAATTCACCTATGAAATTGTCAAAATTTCAACATATCTACATTTCCATGTGAATGCAGTGAAAACATTTCTTATCGGAAGAACAAATATAAATGAGGAACGCTATAAAGTTGGTACCTTATTATTTATTGTGCTACATGACGTATTGCAAAGTGATTTCTATTTGCAGAGAGAAATCTGGTAACTGCCCTTTTGGAAAGTGAATTCTTTATGCAGATTTCACAGTCGAGTGAATTGCTTTGATAAGACATGAATTTCTAGCTCAATTGATTTCCATTTCCACCTTAGAGATACAAACAATTTTCAATTTTAGTGTAACTTAGTATGGTTTTATAGAAGAAAACATTTTGCACTTTTTAGAGAAATACCTAAATTAAATGTCAATTTAAAGAGAGTTAATTGTTTTTAGATGAATTTCTATTTAAAAATCCAAGAAACATCAGTTCTTTCAATTTCTAATTGGAATCAAAGCACTATTATACTAGTACAAATCATACCGTAGATATATAGAGCACACTTACGAATGTTTATTGTCAATGCGATAAACATGAACAAGATTCTCCTAGAGAATAAGAAATAAATTAAATAATTTTATCTCTATGAAACTGTATCTCAAACCTTTAGAAGCTTCCTGATGCTGCATCATGAGAATACAACTAAGAAAAAGCTCAGGATCGAGTTGTGTTACGTAACTCAATATCTTCTACACAATAGCACTTTCTGCTTGCCCACTCAAGAGCAGAGAAAAGACTTCCTATTACTTACAGATTGCGTGTCGATTACTTTTACACATAAAAACTGAATAATTTCCCAAAGTGAAAACACAGGAAAAGTAGATTAAAAAGCAATGAAATAGACGGTAAATACTCAGCACGATTAATTGGGAAAAATTAACATCTAAATGCTTTGTGCCTGAGATGCCTCAAAACAAGTCTTGCTTTTTACACTCTCTGTACTGGTCTTAAATATGCCAAGTTCCCGCTGCTGTAGCCCACGCGGAAAAATAAACAAGGAGCCAAAGAGTCGGCGTAATCTACATCTCGTGGCATCTTGGCGCAGGGCAAAATTCCTTGCCAGGATATTTTGCGAGTGCATCGCATCAGCGGCAGAATGGGGGGCAATTAAACTAGACCACCACCAACACCGCCACGACTGCCACAGCTACGGCTACTACAATCGCAACTACCACAATTAAGACAATCAACAAGACAAATGTTGTTTCTTGTTCGGTTGACAAAGAAACTGTTAATTGAAAAAATATATTTTAGAGTATGGCTCTTAATATTTGCACGTAAAATAAAATTATTAACGCGATTAACTTGTCAAATCAGAGGCAACTTTGTTGTCAGTTGCCACCTCAATTTGCCCCAATTTCACACCATATCCTCCATGTCCACACAGTTTCCGCCAAGTTTCCGCCAAGTTTCCGCCTCATCTTCAAACTGCAACGTGTGCACAACCCTCAATGCTGATTATCAGTAATTGCCCTTAGGTTGCACAGTTAAACAATGCCTATGTCATTACGTGGTACATCAACTATCAAATATCAGGCTGGATTGACAAGCTAATGCGATATTAATTGGCATAAATGAGCTATTTTAAAACAAATTCATGCATATCAATAGTTTAATAATGCTTCTAGCATTAACACATAAATAACAAATCGACGTCAGTTCACATTAACATGGGACTATTGAATCATTTACTTATTCAATCCAGCTCAGTATCAAATTAAAATAAGCACTAAATTTAATTAACACAATAAATCAATCGCATGAAATAATTTGCATCGAAAATTATAAAACATTAGACCAACTTGTGCTGGTTTAATTACAAATTCAATGGTTAATTAAGTCGTCCAGAGAGAATACAATGAGTGGTTTGCTGTTTATTCTGCTGTGTTGGCGCACAATATTCCTCCCATTAGACAGCACATGTTAAGTTCGTCTAAACTGGTTATTTTATCAAATGCATTGCACATCATTAAAATATTAATATACCGTTGTATAAATCGTAAAAAGCATAAACTACGCTTATTGAATCATAGCCACAACGTTATAACTCTCGTAATTCATATTTTTCCATATAAATTATATCCATCCTCATCATGCACCACAAAATTCAACGCAACACTAATTTAAAAACTCATATTAAACTGACTTGAGTTTCACATTACGTTTAACTCTTATGCGAATTATGCGAATTATGTGGAATATGAAATTCAGTTAGCGTTCTGCAAGCATAAATATTCTATAGTAGCAGGGAGTACAATTGAAAATGCAAATAATACGAATGAAAATTAGGAATTTCACAAATGCATGTCGAGGACAAAAGTATTCGGGTGAAAATGGAAATCAAAATGTGGGATCCTTTTGTGTTTTAAATAAAGCAAAATATCGAATACACCTAATAAACTTCTTTCGTTTACGTCAACTTGTAACTACGAAAACGTGTTCTTCATCAAATTGGAGCACTGAAAACCTTTAAAACTCAACGCAAAAGTAAATCTATTTTACGGTCACACTTCTCCAACCTTTTCTGGTTTTTCCTCTTTATTCCCGAAGCCACTAGATAAAAACCTACTATTCGCTTTGAGAGAGTTCAAGCTGAAACGAATTCTCTGATTTATTGCTCTACGAATTTTTCTATTAATAATAACTCATTTTACATGTGTTCATTCTTCCAAATCTCTCAACTCAAAATCATTTCCCTTTTCTTTTTTTATTACGCTTGCCTCACTTACCACATTCACCTCTAAATATTAATTAAAGACTTATAATTAACCTCTCCACAACAAAACAAGCATCGTGATGCTTTCATTCTCTATATCCAAGAATACAAGAACATCTTAAACGTGGCAAAGACTCAATCTCCTGATTCTCGACAAAGCGGAAATTGCTTCTGCCGCTGTGTACGGTATTGCGCTCCTGCGCTGATTAGGGTTGAATGCTGCGGAATGATAGGGAAGAGATGGGATAGTAGCGAGTTGTGGTGAATTGGACAGTCCTGTAATCGGTGTAATCCGCTCTGTTCGTGGGATTATAACATGTTTGATAATGCAGCGATACTGTGGAAACTTACCAAGAAGCTGTACCTGTATGAAATGTATTAAAACCATGACGTCATATACAGTGCCTTGTATTGTTTACTGTGTAAATATTGCTCACACATTGTATGTTTGGTGTTTCACAATCAACAACTGCTGCCACGCTCCCTTAAACGCACCCAATTGCGACCGTCACGGTTGGAGCATCGGAGCGCGAAGACCTCGATGGCACTACATTTCAAATGGGTTCAGTTTAACCCGTTTGCGCCCTAAATTTGCTCAATTTAAGCAAGGGAATGAAAAGATAAAAAAGACGTTGACGGAGAAGTGACATGAATATTAATTAGAGATTAAAATTCGTTTTTATTGATTGTGTTGCGCTTCAACTTCTGCCGCTCACACAAAAATATTTATTTCTATTATTACTTTGAAACGTACTGCAACCATGCCGGATACACCGTACTTGACCTTCATTCCATTATACTGCATCAACCATCAGGGTTATTAGCAGTTATTGTGACTGAATTTTGTGAGAGTATATATTACATTGAATATATTCCCAGCAGGATTTGATCCCATGTCCCCAGAATATGCACCTCGGTGTCATTGTCAAATTATTTAATTCTTACATTCATTGTTCCACTAAGAAATATCCACCATGCAAAAAAACCGCTTGTAAGATGTTTGTAAATTAACAATTCTATCCTTAAACAACACTTCAAACACTCTTACAAACTCTCCCTAAACCATAAAATCTTTCTTCTTGTACCTCACGCTTAAAAGTTTTATCTCTTCTTACTTCACACATTTGCGGCGTTTACATATTCATTTCTTAGTTTATTTTAAAGAAAAACTCAAAATAAAAGATCACAAAACAGAGGCTGCTCTGCCAATAGAATGTCAACAGCAGCACGTTCGAGGTGTTTATTTTCCAATTCAATGACTTTCATTAACTGGTGTACTAAGCAAAAAGTTGAGGATGGTAGTGACAACTGTGAACTTATGTGATTATTAAACTTTTAGAGATATTTAAAAGGGGTAATTTAATGCTGAAATTTAATTTGAAACAAAACGAAATTAACGATGCGTGAATATTTCCCAACGATTAAATTTGGAAAGTTTCAAATTTATAAACGGACAGACTTTAGAGTTTCACCTTCGGTAATTTAATGTTGCAATAAAAATTTCATTTTAACTTGTTTGGAATCGCCTCACATCTTTAACAAGTTAACAAAATTTCACTTCTTCAAAGTACTTATTAAAATGATTTTCTTTCAAAAAACTTTCACTTTTTATGCTTGTGGAAGCACAAGTATCAGCAAGAATAAAAAGTTGTACGAAAGGGAGAAAAAATATTCATTACTCTCCGGTTTGCTAGTTCACTTTCATAGCTATTTGTCTTTTTCCCACTTTGCAGTGCGTTGATTGAATTCAAATTCTAAAGCCAACTCGGATTTGAATTTGGAATTGCTTCTAGAATTTTTAGATTTGGGCATTTTGTTCATATTCTGAACACCTTAGAGAATCCACAATAAATAATAATCTGAAAATTCAATATGAAAACTACACGAGCAGAATTATAAATATAACTTAAAGAGAAACAAAATTTGTTGTCAGCTTATCGGCAGGAAAGCAATTTGTAGGTAATCTCTTTTATATTTACGTTGCACTGATAAAATTCAAAATTACTGCTAAACGTACAACTTTCCTGTAGAGAAAATTGCACAAATCAAAATCTGTAGCACTCTAAATGAACAAAAAAACTGAATCAATTAAGCCCAAAAGAGATTGATTAAACTTCACTTCAGCACGCATTTTTAACATTGAATTGCAGTTAATAACATAGAATAACAACAAATACTGTTTTGATTTATTTTTAAGTTCAATTAAACTTCTTTATTGAAACACTTCTTTTGTATTTGTATTATTTGTTTTCCATTTCAATGACAATCCGATTTACGATTTACCGCAGCTAGATTTCTTATTTTGTCCTGAAAAGAACAAGACAAAAGATAATATATGCCATATCTACAACACTGGAATAATTTAAATTGGATACAAGTCGAGCTTTAAATAAATAAATCAATATGACAATTCAATTTTCTCTTAATGCAAAATGCATGAATGTGCAAATTCAAAATTCGAAAAATTATCGAAGCTTTTAAAGTGCACCAAATTGATGAGAATCGCTCGATCGTTCAGCTTCGACGTTGTGAGCATCGTTGGCACACCATCGCTAATTCATCGGAAAGTAGAGATTAATTTGATTATACGCCCCGAGGCAGCAGTTTCCGCCGCGTCTGGGCGTTGGTCTTCCGGACAATTAGCAATTCTACATTTCTCTGTTCGTCACCGAGCAACGCATACCAGCCCAATCTTAATGTTAAGTAACTACTATTATCCAAAAAGTAATCAAAGCAAGTAAAGCAAGTTCCAAACTCCAACTATCTAGTAACATTCTACTCAATTCCCTTTAGCCTCGAGTCAATATTCGTCCAACACCACCCGTGCATAGCAAAACTTCGATGTCCTGCACTAAAATTAATAGATTCCCAGCTGTCTATATACCATTAGCCATATAATGCTTTCACGTTAACTCTGCCTGAGGCATTCTACTGGTGTATTAATTAATAAACACGTGCGTTTGCATGAAGACCCAAGCTCTTTGGACGAGTGCAGTTTAGAATACGATGTGGTGGATGACAAGAAACAAACTGCTACACTAGTTTAGAAGGTTTGGAGATAACTAAAAACAAATAACAAGATTAAATTGGAGTAGAGTGGATAATTACTGACTTTGTATTGAATATCCCTAATGCGTTTCTTGTTCAATGGAATATAATTAATGCTAAATTGTTTTATCCTAAAGAATATTCCTCTCCAATCGCAATGACAATAGAAAAATAGTTAAAAATCAGTTGTTGATTGACCACTCCTGTTTTATTAGTTGCCGACAACGCGGTTATTTATTCAATTAACATTCTAGTTTTATTTCTTTCTAAACATTAATAAATCATCTATTGGCAGTAATAAAGAACTTTAAACTTACAATCTCTTCTTTAGTTTTCAGAATGGAAAGAACATGACAGAGGCATTCCGGATATCGGTAAGTTCATCACCCCAGACGCTTTCCATGCAATGATTTTACAACTACCGCCCACTTTCCACAACGTTTGCGCCCCCGGGTTGTATTTTATTATTCTGTTTACGAGCGCAAGGAGCACGTACATACTCGTTCATAGCAAATAGTATCGCAAATGTCGTTTTTTCACGCGTCTCGATTTCGTTCGTGATGCTGCGTACCACGATAAAACGTCTACGGTCATAAATAAAACGGAGAAATTCGGAAGACACGGCAAATAAAATGACAAGGTGAACAACCGCCAATTGGAAGAAGAACGCACGTCTTGATTAACCTGTCAGACTGTCAGACAACACGTCGGAATTAATGATTGCTGACAAGTGCAAGAAATTGAGACACTAGTCGCTTGTTAATAAATGATGCAATTCAAATATCATCCTGGAAGCCTCTAAAATCTAAAAGGGAGGAAAATAAGAGAGTAGTAAAATTGATTAAAATAAAAAGGCGAAAAATCTCCCTACTATCAAAAATTCGCTTTCCATATCAGGCCTCCAACACTTACTCGACACTGAAAATCACAATAAAGGATAAAAAATGCTAACATATCCTCCTCCTGCCGGATGATAAAGAAAGCAGCGTAAAGAGAACACTCTTTACACACTCTCTACGGAAGCACCCTGAATGATGCGAGTCAAATGATTAATGTTTTCGGGACGCATTACTCATCCTGCAAATAGATAAAAATTTGGACAACACCATCAGTTAGTTCACACAGCGCGAAAAGACCTCTAGGTCCTTTTTCTTATTAGTGGTAGTCGATAGAAAGACAAATGACTAAGAAAGAAAATATTAAGAAAAATGTGGCAAAAAGTGAAAAGCAGAAAAAGAAAATGTTGGAGAAAAAGGGCTAGTATGTGT
>JAODIE010018788.1:540072-570475 GCA_027575565.1 Diploeciton nevermanni
AGAAAATATTAAGAAAAATGTGGCAAAAAGTGAAAAGCAGAAAAAGAAAATGTTGGAGAAAAAGGGCTAGTATGTGTATCATATCATACACATTTACTTCAGTTGTCTTAGCCAGGACAAGGGATAATTTCCATTTAAAAATGATAAAAATCTCAGAAATTGCCACAACTGCTACTAATTAATATTGTTCTTGATATTACAGTTCACTAGTAAAGAGAAGCAAACATTTACACGTTAAATATTTAAGCACTGAATAAATATGCTAACACTAAATAAATATTGTTATATGGCATATAACGAGATTTAATTAAATTATTATCGTAGTATCAGATTTTAAAGAAGGCAACAAGCTAAAAACATTATATAAATAACTGGCAAGTGAAAAGCTCGTGCCACACTCAATAATTCTCCAAATTAAATATTCTTACTTAATCCTCTAAACGGAGTTGTTTTCATCCGTTGTACTTAATATGATTCCAATTTCGAATCTCATTTGCCACATGTTTGCTCAATGCTTGCTTACGACATATAAAATGACAGGTCAAATCGGACACAAAATCTTCCTCTATCTCTATGGCGCGTCCTTCAAGGGCCTTAGTGCTCGGATGTGAATCGTAAAGAGTCGCAAATATAGCACTGGTGTATTCTTAACGAACCCCTAAGCGGCTGACGTAACAACCAAGACCAAACAGAATGGAGATAAACAAACATAATAAATGTGTGCGGTGGTGAATGCACAAATCCAAATAGTGTAATCGTTCCAACAGAATAGGAAGAACTGATATTTAAGGGAGATAATACTAGAACAAAAGACAACTATAGGTTTTGTTTGTTGACGAAAAATTGAACAAGAGTAAACATTCCAAAAAAAAAACAGGAAAAACAGTACCTAAAATAAATTTATTTCATCTCTTAAATTAATTTCCAGTATTATGCACGTCTCTAGCCAAAAATATGATCCAACACTTCTCCAAAGAAACTCCACATCTTATCCTGAACAACCGGATCCGCCAACGGTGTGGCATACTGCTTCGCCGCTTCCGCCGTAACATTATTAAAACTAGTCTGATTCAACGCCTGCGGCACCGCAATTACAGTAACGCAGAAGACATTAACCTGCGTTGGCTTTGCTGCATCTGTAGTCGTCACAGGCACCGAAGTTGTGGCCACTTCCACACCCGCAATCGTGGTACTCATGGTTCCATTAGCCCCATTAGCTGTTGCCATTGTCAAATTGGTGCCACTGGGCACATCAGTCGCATTGAACGTCGCATTCGTAGGTAATGTCGAATTGATAACATTCTGCAACATACTGAAGTCTCCGAATATACTAACAGAAGACACACATGGCACACTCAAGGTGGTCGTGTTCTGGGCAGAGAGGGTTACATTCTTATCCTGGCAAGTTGGTGGAGAGTTCTCCTTACCACAATCAATGGTACTACTAACGCATTGTAATTGGGCATTGTCTGCACATTGGACTGTCAGAGCTGGATTCGTAACACACATGATGGTTCCATTGGACATGCAAACTGGATAAGAATTACTAAGACAAAGCAGGGTGATATTTTGTGGGCAGCCGATGATTGTGTTAGCTTGAACTGTGGTCTTCTCCGGGACGGCCTGACGTTCTCCATGATGGTAGTGATGAACTGTGTAGGTATGTCCATGGAAGTAATTACTTTGGGTAGAGCTGAACATTCTTCCTACAGAGTAACCCACAAAGAAAGAAAGAAGTGAATTGTCTGAGGAGTGGTAGTAGCTGTAGGCGGGTGCTGGAGTATGACCATTGATATAAGTGACTGGACCATAATGAATATTGGTACCAGGCGGGTTATAACCCCCGAATGCAGTGTAACCTCCTTGTGGACCTGGATGATAACCACCATAACCTCCAGAATATCCACCGTTGTATCCATGACCACTATAGCCTTGATTAGGATAGCCATACCCACTGTAACCTTGGTTCGAATATCCATAGCCTTGATTTGGATGTCCATAACCTCCATATCCTTGATTAGGTTGGCCATATCCAGGTTGCTGTGGATACGGTGCTTGACCATTGTGATTCTGATTTTGGTTGACATGAGTATTAGTCGAGTGTTGACTATTCGGATGATTTTGACTCGGGCTTGCTTGTTTATTAACATTGTCGAAACCAATCGGCTTGTTTCCTTGTACATTTCCAGCCATATGACCACCAGTTGCTCCAGTATTCCAGCCAATTTGTCCATTCTGCCCAGTTGATCCATGCTGGCCTGGTTGCGGACCACCAACATTCCACCCAATTGGGGCTGATCCAGCACCTCCATGTTGAGTTCCACTTTGCTGATGAGCCACATTCTGCAATGGTGGAGCTGATGGTTGATACTGATTGTTACTCACAGTCTGCTTATTTGAATGTTCCATGGGAGGTGCAGATGGTTTGTAAGCATGACTAGGTTTTGAATTGGACGTAGGTTCATGTTGTCCATAACTCAAACGAGTATTCTCGGAATTTGGTTTGGGTTGAGGTGGAGGTTGCGACTGAGTAGGTGGTTTAGATTGGGATACTCTATTCCAGTTGTTTCTAGCACCTGAACTTGATCCTCCTCCCCAGCTTCCCCACGAATGACCACCACTTGATCCAGAGCTTCCTCCAAAAGATCCATGACTTCCACTTTTGATTCTGGAGCCACCCAAACTAATACGACGAGCCTTAATATATGGAATAAGACACAATGTACATACTATAAAGAGGATTAGAGTTTCTTTTCTCATTTTTTTTTTTGATATAACTTTCACTTCTTGGTAATCGTAATGTTCTACGTTGTATTGAACGGACTAAACGATGTCAGACTTGCACTAACTTATAAATCATGGATTCACTGATAAACTAGCTATGGTCCGGTCGGGGTTCAACTGCTTTCGACGAATGTTGCGTCAACAATATGACTAGTGCTACTGTGGCTAATAAATAATTGCAGAATATCTTGCGTGCGATCAGTGCTTATCGTGACTTGTTGTTGGTTCGTGCTCGACGAAACGCGATTCTACAGTTGAAATTCAATCTTACACATACGAACTGACACTTTATTAATGAATACAATATTATATGCACTAGTCACGGTCAGTGATGGTGTAAAATTTGTTCATTCTAACAGCATCGTGTTTTGTTGTTGTTTATTACTCAGTTTTTACTTGCAACATGACCATTCACCGAGTGCTTCCTTTCTATTCCTCTATTTGCAGAGTTTGTCACGATGCCGATGGTTTCAATAATCGGTCTGCTTGTTTGTAGACTACTAGTTGAATTTTAGGAAATCCCAGAACCATTAGTCATCTGTGTCGCAACAGCCACATGATCAATCACACTTTCAAAACAGTCCCAATCAGTTTATTTAAAAATATTCTCACTTAATCACTTTCCAAACATTTAGCCACAACTCGTAAATGTTTGTATTCCTCAAGTGTTCATGCACTTCAATTGCGCGCAGTACATGAACAGAGGAGTAAAAATTGTTACTGTCGAATCTAATTACGCGCACTTCGCCGAGGACTGGCACGAAATGACTGGCCAGGTAGAAGGAGATGGTATTTGTTTGTCTTGTTGGCTTTGCCTTAAGCTGAGCTAACGGCAGATGTTGCTTTCCCCGTTTAAAATGCTCATAAACCTGTTTTATTCGCACATATGGAATTTATTTTAAGGAATTGCCATTTGCCAGAAATCTACCACAACCTTGACAGTGTCAAAATGAACAATAACGATGAAAGGACACGAGCAAGATGCAAAAACATCCAAAAGAAAAGAGTAAGAAACTAGTGTCAAGTCACATAAACTTGCTAATGTGTGAGCGGCAGGTTTAGTAGAGAAGAGAGAAGTCAATCTCAACATTATTACAATATACAGACAATAAGACGCAAAATGTTGAATTTTGAAGACCCAGTATACTAATCACCTTTTAAAATGACGTCATTTAGTTATAAAACATGTTTAGCGTTCCTACATTGAAAAATTCCACATGAACGCGCTATGGTGGTAATTATTTCACAAATTTAATGAGTTAAACTCGTGCGAATGTTAGAGATTAATTGTTGACACGGCATAAATGATACAGCTAATAACCTCGTACGTAAATGATCAATTGTTCTGATTTAATTATTTCATTTTTCAGTTGTAAATTAATATCACAAAAGTATTTGTTTTCAATTATATTTATTCTCTTGCACGCTTAAACGCTCTTCATAACCATATCCAAGTAAGAGACTTACTCCTGCCCTTAATCTTTCTTTTGCATCTCTCTGCATTTCGCAGCCACGTTGTCTCGTTAAAACGAGTAAAACAAGAGCTTCGTCACAACGGAAAACAGCATGAAATGTTTTCCTCTGCATTTCCTTCCTCCGCAGTACGCAGTAGACAGATGTGGTTCTTAACGAGCGCGACTGCAAAAACTAAATGGAGGCAATCGGATAAAGCACACTGAGAACTCACAGCGGAGACAACGAAGACAAGGTTGAAATCTTCCCGACGTCCTGATAAAACGTCCAGTTTTTATTGCAAGTTGGAGATTAAGCAAACAAGGCGTGGACAAAGCAGACGAAGAAAAAGTGCGGAAAATTAGAGGACAAGGAGCCCAAGATGAGTTGTAAGAATTGTGTTGGTTTTATTTGCTTGTTTTTGTGTCTATTCATTATTCTTGTAAATCTAGGGCTGCTGAAATCAAGACTGCAGATTAGCTTTGTAATGATAATAATCAGCGGTGCCAGTTTTTAAACGAATAAGATTTGAAAAACTGCAAAAACCACTGAAAAGCTTTGGAAACGTTGGAAAAAAGTGTAATAAATGTTCGTTAATTTTACTAAAATTTGCAGTCAAGTGCAAAGGTCAAAGTAAACATTTCCAAGTTGTTCCCAAACAGCAGAATCCAATTCAAATTAAAAATACAACTCTACCTTATCATATAAAATATTCGAAATCTTTTTTCTATTTAGTTTATGCAAAATAATTTTATCATTTGTTTATTTTTTATCGAATCCGAACTTCTAGGAAAAATCCAGCTAATTCCCATAGTCAAACATCAAGTATACAAAGGCAAACATGTTCATGCAATAAAAACATTGATTGGCTCTAAGCCAACCTAAATGTTATGCAACAAAATGACACAGAGAAGAAAAAATCAAGTACCAGCATGCGGTGTAAAACTTTATAAATTTTATTTTAATGGTAAAAATATATAATTTGTAATTCACTTTGAAAAGTTTCCTTCATCATGTTGGGTTCCCATTTAACCAGCGAATAATTACGTAAATGCCGTAAATAAATTTCTTGCACTTAAGAGAAACGCGTTAGTCGAGCAAGTGGTGAGCTAAATGTGGGCGAATGGGAGGGTCGGAGGCGGTTGAAGCGATGAGATGACAAGTAGGTAAATGCATTTCCAGCTATTTTGACTTCTTGATCGCTCTTGCTCTTTGATTTAGAATTTACCAGATAAAAAGTTTAAAGTAAGAAAAGAATCATATAATTTGCGGTAATGGGATTAACTGTTGGATGCTTATCTTCTTTTGCGCAACTTCACCACCTAAACAACATCAACAATTCCACCAATTATAGAATTACGACGCTCGTGTTTGGATTTTAATCAAGTGGCGAACACCCAAGGAAAGTTTGAGATTTTGCTCATGCAGTGCATGCTTTCGTAGCTTTCCGTGCGCTTGAGCGCGTATGCAGTGGTTACAAATGTTACGGGTTGCAAACAAACTTGTTACAACTACAACAGCGAAAGTCCTATATTGAAGAGGCACACAGCATGTAATTGTCACACACCGATGAATGCGAGGATGTGGGCCTGTGGCGAGAAATACTTGCAAAGTATCCGCTAACTACAATGCCAAACATCAACATTATTTCCACGCTGGCTATACAGTCTCAAGTGCCATTCGCGCAATAAAAATATAATCATATTTCATTGAATGGTGTATTGTCGCCCGTAAAACGAAAATTTTCAACTTTCAATGTCGTGACTGCTAATGTGTACATAGAATCTCAATGTAACATTATGTGATTTTATTCCGTTCTTGTTAGGAATCTTCAAGGAGTCGTGTTAAAGTTAATAAAGACTTCAATAAACCAGATTCCTTTGTTGAAATAAATTGTATTAGTATCATCTTCCAAGAAAACAATTCTTAATTAAGTAACTTTACACTCTTACACTCTTAGGTTACACCTTTTAGACGGTGTGCATTAGGCCAGAGTTGCTGTAATAATGCCTGCCGAGATTCAGCAGCTGCATGAAGCCTTCAGGTCGCACGTTGTGTCGTTAACGGTATTCGAATTACGTAAAGGAAAAGGAAAACACCAATGATGCAGGAAAAACGGAAGAGATAAAATGTTAAATTCCACTCGTAAAGATCGAATCAAGCCAATTAGATTCTGATTCCTTAAACCGCAGCCATTTCCGCTTAGTCTCATAGCATTTCTCTCTGAAATCACTAAAATGTGTTTGCACACGTTTCACAATGTTGTGTCATGAATAATCGAGCGTAGAGCTGTTTGTAAAACAGCAAAACGATGAAAACTGTGTACACTCGATACGTCTATGCGTCTCCCGTTGGCGGCGCCGACGCATAAACCAACAACAGGCCGTAAACACGTCATCAAACGGCGCGACGGCGGCATGTGCGAAATGTTTGACATCGTCTGAAATGTTTGCGCACTGATGTCTTGGCGGCGTCAGCGATGAGTGAGAAGCGGAAAGAACACTTATCTATATTGACAGATTATCATCTAGCGCATTTATGTGATTTAAATTAGCGAAAAATATAAAGCGAGAGAACAATTTTGATGAAACAAGGCTCATGTTAGCAAATCTTGAATGAACTTGGATCTCTCTTCTTATTGTTCATACGCATATAAAATAAATTCACTTCTACTCGCTGTGCAGCCTGTAGACTGGGCGCAAATCCGAAATTATTTTTGGCGTGCAATGTTTATTTTTCCAGCACACGCACACACTTTCCACATAGCTTCGGTTTCCCAATAGATTCATATCAAAAATTCACTCTCCTCTTCCTAATCTCCTCTCCAATCTTCTATAAAAACGAAAATTTCAATCAAATTCAAAGCTATAAAACTCCGTCATTTTTCTACACTCCAATCGAGATGAAACTGTAGAATCAATAAAAATGGCTTAGTAAGTTGCGCGTGCTGGCCAAATAATACCTAAATTTACATCAACGAAGCAAAGTAACGTAAGTAAAACAGGATCAGCATCAGTAGCCGATCGGTCGCTGTGAATCACGGCCACGCGTCTGTTTTCCATCACAGTGCTTTTTCATTTCCCTAGCTTTTCTGGCCCAGGTGCGGCATTAAAGAAAGACAACGTGCGACATTATATCCGCTTATTAATTTTGAGATTAGAGCTGAAAAGGTTTTATATTTCTCGCGCACTGAGCAGGATATGAAGCAAACAAATGGGTGATTTGGATTTTGAGAAACGAATCAGCAATACAATTAAGATTTAATTTGATTAAATTCTCATCTCGTTTTAAAGCAGATTAAAAACAAACTTGGATTGGATTGTCTGTGTTTACTTAACCTTGTTTAGAATAAAATACCGAAACTAGTGATTGAGTGTAATTTACTATGAACATGATAGAAATTTTCTTCGAAAATGCAAAGGCATAAATGAATTATTGCTGCAATCAAAGTAAATATCACATATGTTTCTAACTTATTTAACTTTACCCACGTCCCCGGATGTAATAAATAGTTACAGCTTCATAAACCAATAGAAATACTAAAACTAATATGAAAACAGCAATATTACACATGTGTACAGTTTTCCACACTTCTTAAACACATCCATTATAATTTTCCAACTGAATATATTTGCAAAGATACTGAAGATACTGATTTTCCTGTTTGCAGAAAGCGCTGGAGAAGATGAAGAAGAGGAAGAAAAGAATGAAAAACCTCCAAACTTAAACCAACGCCGCAACACTGACACCTACATCGACATGCCGCGCCCTCTAGACATCAGCAGCGGCGCCACAATGTGCCTACTTGAGAAGCCCATCGACAAAAAAGTCAAAGTAAGTCTTAAAGCTTGAGGAGCTTTTCAAAAAATATCAAAACTCTTCAAAAACTTACAATTTACTTAGTGGAACGCAGTTTTACGCAAATTTCTCATAGTAGAATGTCACATACTTAGTTATCGTTAGTCTTCTCGTCAGAGATTTATAGTTCTACATTCATCTAGCGCATTCTAAGAAGTCTAAGGGGCTACAGGACATGAACATACTCGGAATCTCATCGTTTCTCATAACCTTGAGTCTACAAAATTCTCTCTCTCTGAGTGAAAAAACATCCTTGTACTAAATGTGTAGAACTACATTTTGATTTAATGCAAAATGCTACAATATTGTAATTTCTACGCAGATGTGACGTAGATGTGCAAATTGTTTGTTCATAAAGCTGCATTATTAAAATGAAACCACAAACGCAAAGAACACATAATCCGAATGAGGTTTTCAGGATGGGATTAAAATGTAGTTAGATGAAAGCAGACGAAACAATCAACTTCAGACATAAAGCGAAAGAAATCTAAAACAAAACAACTGCAAATGAAAGAAGAATAAAAAGAATTGTAAATGAAAGTAGACGGGAGATTTAAACTCCGGAATCTGGTACTTTGTGTAGTGAAAACTTGTGTTTAAGAATGCAAAAGTGAGAGAAATGGTTTTGGTTGCAGAAGCAGTCAAAACCGCAAATAAATAAAGCTCAGTCTGCTGTCAATTTATCCATAAACATTTCAATTACTCATTCCTTCTAAAGTTTTCCGTTTGTCATTTCTTTCCCAACAATTAATTTAATAATTTATCTTCTTAAACTGTAGGCGTTTTCTGTTAGATAAAAAATTATATTGAAGACTGGTAGCTTGATGGTAGTTATGTGGTGCACGGGAACATTACAATGATTAAACGATTGCACGAACTCATCAGCTCCTCTGGTTGAGTCAGAAAATCGATGAAACGCGGCAGACGACGCGACGACGTGATGCAAATTAAGCGCTTTATATCATGCAAGCTAATGCAATGGCATGTGATTATGTCTTCCAAGAAGACGAGAAGAAGAAGTGTGCTGAGTGATGACATACCATCACTCATTGGGATATGATGATATTAATTGGTATTTTTTATTATTGAATAAGGGTAACCTCATCTGAACTGAAAGAAAGAAAAACTGGTAGAAAGTCAGTTGACATGACTGGTTGAGTTGGTAATGTGCATGAATCAATTTTATTGCCGGGATGACCGCCTGAATAAATCTATGTAGCTTATGTAGTTCGAGATTCGGTAGACATGTTCATATTTCACCACCCAACTTCCTCAACCCTCTCACCTCTCTCAATTTTACATATTCCTCCCGTTTATGCCACTCTACTGGAACGATGTGTTTGTGAAAGCATGCACTAAATCAAAACTCAAATCATAATAACAGCGCAGTATTGGTTTTCTGCCACTGGCACTACAAGCAGACTGTCTCTTTTCTACCGGAAAGAAGTTGGAATTATATTAAAACTAAATAATCAAAGTAAATCTCTATAACATCAAGTAACATTAATAAGGTTAGGTAATCTTGAGCCAACTGAATCCTCGTAAAAGATTTACGATCTAGAATGTTGTACTATTCTTGATAAATGATAAAATTTTACTACCCGATGAGATGCTAAACTGCAACCGGAATCTTTATACTACCATAAACAAAATGTTGAGCGCTGAAAATTGAAATTTAGTGTGAACCTAAACCATTTTCTCTTTTTCTTGTTATAGAGACACAGTATACATGGCATGATGGAAGAAGAGAATGTGATACGACCCCATCAAGAAATAGCCCAGTTGTCCTTGGATGAAAAGAAGTTCCTTCTTGCTGTCGAAAGAGGAGATGTTGCTTCCACAAGAAGGTAATTTAGTTTGAATTTAAAAAATTACACTCTGTACACTTTAATTTAATTTGACTTAACCTTCTTCCTATTATTCTCTTTTGTTCCTTTTGTGTCATTTGCAAAAAGTAAAGAATCTTGATCTGTAGATTAATTTACACCCAAAAATAACAACACTTAGCACTACCTCACATTATCATTCTTTTTGCCTTTTACCTGCACCTCTTGCGCCTCTTTGAACGATACAAGCTGATAGTCGTAACGAAGAGAGGTAATTAAACGCTCCCGCATCCCCGCGTCTACTGATGTTAATTTCTAAAGAACTGGGAGGATGAACTAACGTGACTTCCTTTGAAAAAGTTTATAGAGTATATGGTAGGTAACTACAAGATAATTAAAGCCAATAAAATAAAACAGAAAGAAGTCAAGTTTTTAGATATTAAATCAATGCATTTTGGACAATCATGAAGATATATGAGAGATCTAATTTTGGGTAAAATTCCGAAAATTTAAAGGTTACTAAATTCGGTTTATTATAGTATGATTAGTTACACCGTCATAAAACAGAGCAATTATTTTTATGTGACGCAGCAATTTTATAAATTGTAAACACATTTTAAAAAATCTGCTCTAATTTGCTCTAATCTTTGAAAAAGATAATGTCAATGTTGCAGCTAGGATTAAACAACGTTGCAACGCAAAAGAAAAGGTCAAGAAAAACAAAGTTTCATGTCATAATAAGGAAAAGTTCAGCAACATAAAATTGCATAACTCCTATCACTATTCTAGCTAAGTAGTGCTTCACTGCAGACAAAATGATATTGACGCTGGAATTTCAAAATAACTATATAATATCTTATTCCCTGAATTAACAATTGTTAACAACAAAAATTATATTTCTAAGATAAAAATCGTCCCAAAATGGAGATTTTTTTCGAAATTGTTCTCGCCATTTCAACATACGACAAACTGTGAAATAAACGCAGATGCGCCGGACAACTTGGAAAACTGCCTTTCCTTCTACCACGCTGAAATGAAAACTTTTTTTTTCGTTAAAGATTTGATCCCGTCCTCACCTCCGCCCGTTTCTGCTTCAAGTGATCTCCAGAGACGCAGGCAACATCCCAAGAAGATAAAAGATCCAACCAATTTTTCTCCCTTTACACTTTCTTGGGATACTCTTCCACTTTCTCATTTTATCAAAACGAACAACTGTCATTCCTCCAAATTTACAAGCAAAATAAAGAAAATAAATAAGCAAAGAACCGCAACACAATGTGCCATGATATTTTACTCTTTTAACTGGGTTCTTATTTTATTCAGAACCCTTGTGCATTGCCCTATGTGCTTTATATATTCCATGTCCATGTCATAGATAAATGTGTCCATTTACTTGCCATTCATTTTATTTTTTATTTTTTGCTTGCTTAGGATGTTGCAGCGAGCAGAGGAAACCAACTACATTAACATCAATTGCGTCGATCCATTAGGCCGAAGTGCACTGCTGATGGCCATAGACAACGAAAACCTCGAGATGGTCGAGCTGCTCATCGAGCATCGCGTAGAAACCAAGGACGCCCTGCTGCACGCCATCTCCGAGGAATTCGTAGAGGCCGTCGAAGTGCTGCTAGACCATGAGGAAACGATACATAAAATCGGTGAACCCCACGTAAGTTTCAATGTAAAAAAAAAAAAAACCTGAGAGTAAAAAAAACTAGGCAATGACGTGAGGTTACTATCGACCCTTTAATTTATCAAAATTTTTCTTTGCACCATTACACGTAATAGAAATACCAACTTCCACCGCGTTTGTTATTTTGCAGGATGCACATTCTTGGCAAATTTACCAAGATAATTCCCAGCTGGTTTATAATAACACACCACATAGATGTTACCTTTCTTAGATTCAGCGTGCCCAGCACCCATCTCACTTGTAGCCACCCAGATAAGTTGTGTAAAGTGGCTGGTACAAAGGTCCTTAGGTTCCGAATCAAATCTATGCCGTAAACTCTCCGAATACCAAGATTGGATAGCCCTCTCCGCCAACTCCTTCGTGCCAGGATGTTTGCTTGCTTTCATCATGTAGAGGTTCTCGCCATAATGCCCATTGGTATGCTTCAGCTGGTCAGCGAGAGAAATTTGCTCCGCGTGGCTTTGAGCTGCAGCGACCAACTCTTTGTTAATGCTTAGAGGAGGAGCACCGTGCAGTTGGCGGTAGCTGTTATGCTCAGATAGCATGCATTCGTTGAAATCGTGGTCGTTTGGCATGATAAACCTTCAATTTATAAAACTTAATAATTTTCAATAATTCTCGAGCCTTTGACTTCTGACGTTTGACTTTAACGCTTCAAACTACATTTTTTGAAATAAACAAAAGCTCTACGATTTTGCAAACGTTACATTCTTCCAAATTAATCAACTGGTTTGGCCTTGCAGCTCACTGAGTACTTCCATTGTCGGCAGCACATTGTCCACATACTCTCCATAGATATTCCCAGGTGGGCTATACTGGCACACAATGACAATCTTAGCATTATTTCTTGCAATTCCAACACCAAGCAGCTGCGTTGACTTCCACACCAATTGTGAGAAGTTAACCCCGTTGTTATTCATTGGTTCCTGCCCAATCTTCATCATCTCCTTCTGCTGGTACCACTCTTTTACAGGGTCTTCTCCTTTCGGTTTGAAGTTGGGATCATTGGTAGCAATGATGTACACATTTTCACCTACGGTAGGAAACCGACTCGAGCGAATATTCTCAGTGAGTAAAAGATCCTCAGCACATTCCTGGCTTTGTGCTGCGAGGCGTACATCTAGCTCCAGTAAGGGGACGCCGTGTTGCTTCCGAAAGGTGTTATGCGCAGAGAGTACCTCCTCAATAAACTTATCACGATAGCCATCAGTAATTTGACCCTCAGCAGTTGCATCTGACATGGCTGTGATTAATAATTAATTTAACTAGACGGAAAAAATCGAAATCTGGTGGACTAGAATTTTGAATTTCGAGAACCAAAAGTGTTGGTGCAATTTCATTGCAAAACTGCACTTGTCACGAAGTCACAAGCAAGTGGTGATTTTGGGGATTTTGTTTTAATGTTTCCAGCGACAAAGCCTACTGTAATTAGTTTTGTTTGTGATTGCAGAGTTGGGAGGCGTTACCACCTGACACGGCTACGTTCACTCCAGACATCACACCATTAATTTTAGCAGCGCATAGAGATAATTATGAAATCATTAAAATACTCCTGGATCGAGGAGCCACCCTACCTATGCCACATGACGTTCGGTAGTTAATAAATATCAAACTTGCTAGATAAAAATAAACACGCTCTCTTCTGAAATCAAGGTGTGGCTGTGATGAATGTGTCACTTCTCGAATGGAGGACTCCTTACGACATTCAAGATCACGGATCAACGCCTACCGTGCCCTTGCATCACCATCACTCATTGCACTTTCTTCTAAAGACCCAATCCTAACGGCATTCGAATTATCTTGGGAACTTCGAAGGTAACGCCATACTCCATGAAGAGTTGAAGCGTCAATATTCTAATCGTTTATTTGAGCATAGGTTGAGTTTTCTCGAGCATGAGTTCAAGCTGGAATACCAAGAACTAAGGAAACAATGTCAAGACTTTGCCACAGCCCTCCTAGACCATACACGCAGTTCCTACGAGTTGGAAGTCCTCCTCAATCATGACCCAACTGGGCCGGCATTCGAACACGGAGAGAGGATGCATCTGAATCGGTTAAAACTGGCTATCAAGTTACGTCAAAAGAAGGTATGGCACTCACTCTAATACTTACAAAACAATACGAGATTATCTAACATTGATAACAATTTGTAATGAGTTGCACAATGCGAGGAGTTTGCTAACATGTGACAGGAGTTAGAGATGCAGCTTAGAGATAATGAATTGATAATAGATTCGTAACATAAAAATGTGTCGAATGTGAGTAAGAAAAGGTGATCAAAATGGAGTTGAAAGTGTTGGTGATATATGTGTATATATTGTCTACTACTTTTGGATCTTCCGAGATGAGACTTCTGTGTGGTAAGTACTTAACATGAGCAAAAACAATAGCAATAAAAACTTTAATAAACAATTTAATTATATGAATATTTAATTCAAATAGCATACTAGCGAGTCAAAAATAGAATCAAAGCACTTCTCAGAAAGCACACACCTTGACGACTAAAGTCCATTTAAAACAATCATCTTTAACAGTAGCCATGAGAAGTTGCAATGCTAGGAAAATGATCTCTAGAGAACAAGATGTTTCAAGTGGAAAGAACACGGTTTATGCCAATTGGGTCAATCAATTTACCTGGATTGTTTTGAAATATCATAACTTAATTGCCACAATTTTATATGGTTATACTTACTATGAAGAGATTGTTTCACACAAAAATTTAAATGGATCATCTGTGGAGGTTATGGCTTCACGAAGCAAGTTTAATCCCATGGGCGAATATGAATCCTAATTGGAGAATTGTGAAGTTAGATTGATTCTGATTTAAACTCCGAGAACTAAATTAAAAATTTATCACTATTTTAGAATATTATCGACTTTGATCAGTATATTTTGTAAAACATGTTTTGCTGCAAAATTTTTAGAGTTTATTTTTTAGTTAGTTTAAAAACAATTTCTGATATTTATTTTAGTTACAGATTTAGAAATGGTTCTGCTGCTAATCAAATTTGTGATAAACAGTGTCTATAGAAACTGGTTGAATATTTAATAATTTAAAGTTGATGGTCAATGAAAACCGTATAATAAACTGATGAAGAAGCGGAAATAGGATGGAACATCATAAGTAATTTTGTTTTGATATATATTAATAAAAGTTAATTACATACTTTATATTAATTAATAAAGTTTTAACTTTATGCGGAAACTTTGACACTTCCTAACCTCTTTTTCTTATCTGCTTTTGAAGAATTTATTTTAAATCTTTTTCCTCTAATTTTGCCCCCATTTTCACTAAATGTTTCTTTGGATGAAGAACGAGTTTTTGATGACTTTGCCCTTCTAAAAACCTTCAGAGGTGTAAATTCCCAGCAGAATGGCTGAAATGACTGAAAGGTCTACATCGTTTGATGAGAGAGAAGTGAGAAGCACGTATTGACTTGGGAAGACGTCTGAAAGGAAGTGCAAGGGAAAGAAAGAGCAGGAAGGCATAGGAGGAAGAAGTGGGAGAATGCGGTTTGTTTAAGGGGGATTGTAGGATGTCCCACCACGGGACGTTCACAGGAAGAGAATAATCGACTGGCTTTGACTGGCGTTGGGTAATCTGCGTCGATAGTGGCTGCGGAAACGGATGGAACACAATCCTTACTAGTTCTATTCCTTTGCCATTTTAGTTAGAAGCAAGGAAAACATAAAAAAAGATAAAGTGTTAAACATAAAGCAGTAGTCGTAAAAAACGCCATCAATATTTTTTCCATAAAATAGTCAACATTCCATTCCACACTAGCTATTTTGTCTATTTCTAATTCAATCTAGAACATAACCTTTCCTTATCTTCATTATTCTCCACGGATTACACACCTTTGCTTCTTCCAAAGTGTTAGGGTTACGTTAACTTATTTTGATGGATTAACCGCCTCGCAGGTGGACGTCGAATGGCGGCGTGCAGTTTTTGGGTCAGCCGGTGGCAATTTAAATATATCGTGGGTGGCACGCGTGCCGGGCAATCAACTCTAAACACAACGACCTACTAATATTTTCTTCAAACAAATGCAAATTTTTCCAGCAGAAAACTCAAACAACGCCATATCTTGTTGTTGCAGTTTGTAGCTCATTCCAATGTCCAACAACTACTGGCGTCCATTTGGTACGAAGGTCTGCCAGGCTTTCGACGGAAGAATATGGTCTTGCAAGCATTCGAAATCGTCCGTATTGGCATTCTTTTTCCAATTTTCTCAATTGGATACATCGTAGCACCGCATTCACTCATCGGGCAGACGATGCGGAAGCCTTTCATTAAGTTCATCTGTCATTCGGCGTCGTATTTTACATTTCTATGTAAGTATTCCCATTTATCATAATTTATTAGCGAGATATAATAAAATTGTTGTCTTGAAATTTTATTCGAGCAACCGACGACACACATGAAATCAACATAAAAACGAGAAAAAGAAAAAAATCAAAGTGTATCAATCATCAATTTTCAAGAAATCATCATCAGCTTCAACGATACTCGAAGCCTAGGCCAGGACAACAAGAGCTTGCGTTTCATTAATTCATTTTGATTGTTGTAAATGTTGAAATATTCTCTTTTGTGTGGTATCTCATATTGATATCAATTGATTTTTACCGACATCGATATTGTCGGTATGTTCTAGAGGTTTCAAACGTAACAATATTCAAATAAACGAATGGAAACATTTTTTAGTTGCTTTGAATTAATCTTCTCGCATAATTAATAATTTATTAGTAAAATAATATTTGAGAAAAGTGCCGATGATTCGTGATTATTTGTGCGTCGAATTGGAACTCCTCCATCAATTCTCATCTTTAAAGCCTTCGCAATCCATGCTCATTATTGGAATTCACTGAAGTATCAACGACACTCAGCGTCATCCAATATTAGAATTCATTATTTACCAATCAATGTCCTCCCATTTCACAGAGAATCCAAATGAAATTCATAAAAACTAATTTGATTCTCTAATAATTAAAAAAAAAAAACAATGCAAGATTAATGACATTGTTCATTTTTCTTCAGTCATGCTAATATTAGCATCGCAGCGTATCGAAAATCTCTTCCTTGGCGAGCAGACCACCAATCCGATACCAACAAAACGCGGATCCACTCCTTCTTTTGTCGAATGGATCATCTTGGCCTGGGTCAGCGGTGAGTAGATTCTCGGAGAATAATTAGAAAGAAATCAATCATTTTGTTGGCAATCATGATGCCAAGAGAAAACATGACCTTACTGCTCGTAGGATTCAACCACGAGAATGAAATCGCTTTTGAGAATAATAAATAACAGTTGGTTCAAGTTAAACAGCTGACGAGTTTCTCGAGGTCTTCATCTTTCTATCTTATTTATTTTATTCAAAGAGGAATTTATGTAGGATGTTTGTCTGCTCCAGAATCTATTAACTTCTATTAACCGCATTTATTTGAGACTACTAGTAATAGACTTTCAATTTGTTCAGTTATAGAAGCTAAACAAATGTTGTTATTGACTTTGAAAACTTTTTCCTGGATAATAATTTTCAGGATTGATATGGAGTGAGATAAAACAATTATGGGACGTCGGGTTGGAGGAATACGTGCGTGATATGTGGAATGTCATCGATTTTATAACAAATTCTTTGTACGTCGCCACTGTTGCCCTAAGGATAGTGTCGTATTATCAAGTTGAAGGAGTTCAAGTAAGTTAAATCAACGTTCCAACTTGGTTGGAGGACTAGAAATTTGTTTAACTCTGTTTTAATGTAGCAACTTTTGGGGCCAATCAATGCAAACGAAGAGAGAAAAGATTGGGATGCTTGGGATCCAATGTTGATCTCAGAAGGATTGTTCTCAGCCGCAAATATTTTCAGGTAACCGTTATGTAAAGAAAGTAAGTAAAAGATTTTATTGGGTTTTTTTTTTCATACTCGTAGCTCGTTAAAATTGGTCTACATTTTTTCCGTAAATCCACATCTTGGTCCTCTCCAAGTTTCGTTGTCTAGAATGGTGATGGATATCATGAAGTTTATCTTTTTATATGTTTTAGTCTTGTTTGCATTCTCTTGCGGTAAGTTTTAATACGTATTAAAGAAAACGTTTCAATGCTAAACAACGATTGTTCTGTCCTAGGATTAAACCAATTGTTATGGTACTACGCTGAAGCCGAACGCTACAAATGTCCAACAGAATATGCGAATGTAAATGACACTGTCGCTGGTTCTGATCACAATGCATGCCTAATATGGCGTCGATTTGCAAAGTAAGTCTCTAATACACTTCATTTCAACATTTCTTCCTCTTTTAAAAGGAAGCTTTATAGAACAAGTTACTTTTCGCAGTTTAAAATTCTAGGTGGTAAAATTGTAGATAATTATGGTAAATTATGCCAACTTAAGGAGCTTAAAATAAACCTAATTCTTGTTTATCCTCCTTTGTCCTCCCATCCTAGTCGTACTAAAATTTCTATGCATTTAACATGCGCATGTAATGCTCTCGTTTACCACGTTAACCATTTACACTATCAGAAGAAGCAATCTACGTTTGCCTTGTACGTTTCCTACTTTGATGGAGATAAAGGTATCGCACAAAGTTGGTGCAATAGAAGAGACCTGGAGTTGTTGATTCAACTCAAGTCATTTAAACAAGCTGCAAAAAGGTCAGCAGTTTTTCTTAAGATGTTGTCTTTGTTTTTAGTTTATTTGAAACGTCGCAGACGTTATTCTGGGCAGTTTTTGGCTTAATTGATTTGGAAAGCTTCGATCTCAACGGAATTAAGATCTTTACCCGTTTCTGGGGGATGTTGATGTTTGGAACTTACTCCGTCATCAACATTGTGGTCTTATTGAACCTCCTAATTGCAATGATGAATCATTCGTATCAATTAATATCTGTAAGTATCCTCAATATACTTATTATTTAACATTAAGAAATGTTTGTGCATTGTTTATTGACTGAGAATTGGCACCTAAAAATGTGCAAGTGATGTTCATTTTCCGACGGAAATTCGTCTATCTTAAACTCAATTCTGAACGATTTCTTACGATATATCATTCCACTAACAGTGCTGCAAGCAACCGTTGCTGATACGCTAGACAATAAAAATAGAACCCCGTTTGCAGTACAAGAATCCTTTCATTCACCCAAACTGCTTTGTTTTCAAGCTTATGCAACGTCTGCAACGTTCGATAAGTTGTGTCAAGTTTCACTAGCATCTGCTCCACTGCTGATAAAATATATAAAATCCATTGCAATAATATTTTCCAGGAACGCGCTGATGTTGAATGGAAATTCGCCCGCAGCAAACTTTGGATCAGTTATTTTGAGGAAGGCGGTACAGCGCCGCCTCCATTCAACATCATACCCACTCCGAAAAGTATCTGGTATGTGGTTCAATGGATCCAGAGAAAATTCTGCGGCCATTCTAAAGCTGCAAAAAAGGAACATATGAAAACCATTCGAAGAAAGGTGAAACAAGCGAGTGAAAGGGACTTTAGATATCAGGTATTAACTTCAAGAAAACTTCGCTAAAAGTTTGTGAGCGGTTAGAGCGAAAATTTAACACTCAGTGTTGGATTTTAGGCCATTATGAGGAACCTTGTAAGGCGATATGTGACTGTAGAACAACGCAAGGCTGAAAACCAAGGTGTAACTGAAGATGATGTTAATGAAATCAAACAGGATATCTCAGCATTCCGCTTTGAATTAATTGAAATCCTAAAAAATTCAGGCATGAACACTTCGACAGCCCATTCTGGAATGGGTACAGGTGGGAAAAAGAATAGACAGAAGGAGCGGCGTCTTATGAAAGGGTTCAATATTGCTCCACAACCATCAACTGGTGGTACTGGATTACCGCCAGTTGCTGAGTTTATTGCTTCATTGCAACAACAACAGGAGAGTAATGATCTCTTTGGCTCTACGCTATCAAATATTTTCAATAACCAGCCGAGAAGAATTCAACATTCAAGTACAGTGTCTTCTTCTCAAGGAAGTATCAATGAAGGACATCACCGGGGAAGGTAATAATTTGCTTCACACCCTTATATACTTAATCGGCACATGAATTGTTCAAGGTGCCATATGAAGAGATCTTCTTCCCATAAACGCCGCTGGGGTACTTTGATTGAAGCAGCGAAAGCTGGAAAAGTGTCCCACCTCATCGGACGTTCTCGATCTGAAGACTCAGTCTGCAACTCAACTGTATGCAGAGATAGCCACAATCATTCTCACAGTAACAGTCCAGGTTCCGAGGAGAATTGCACTGAAAGCGCCACAGATTCCAATCCTAGTTTGGACGTGGTGCCTGGAAATGGTAATGGTCATAGTCACGGACATGGGCATAGCCATGGGCACAGTATGAGCATCAGTGATCACTTTCATGGGATATCAAGTGGGTTGGCTTTGTTGCGGAAGAAGCGGAAAAAATTCTCGGCTTCCAGGAATACCTCGCCTGTGGTCCAACCTCCTCCCAATCCAGTCGAGCATGCGATTGCTGTGTGTGTGGGGAAGAGTAACAAGAAGGTCAGAACTTACAAGCTTAGCTAATACAAACTAACTTACTAAAATTATTAAGCCCTATTGAACAACCGCGCGCAAGAAATCATTGTAAAAGACTTTATTGTAATGGACCTTAATGTAATGTGAAATTATAGGTTTCGCAGGTATTAAAACGTGCCTCCAGCGTCCCCACACGCGTCCCCGAAGTGATCCAAATCCTGCACAAGCACGACCTCACCCAGTCGCAGCAAGACAGCGTCGAATTGCCGTCGTCAGCACCTCCTATCACTCTCACGCCATCAACCACCGAAGAATCGATGAGTAACCCTATGCACGCTGCGCGCATCACCGGCGGACCTTCTGCATCCTCCCGGGAACCACTTTTGTACTCATCCAGCAGTAATCCTACTACAGGTTCATCGCAGACACCTGAAGAAGAATACCATCGACACAGCAATGGCCAGTCTTCGATGACTGCCACTGTTACAACAACATCCAGTTCGTTACCAAGATTACCGGGAGTCATACCATTGGGAGGACCTTATGGTCCAACTGGATGGTTATAATTAGAGTTACTAATGGCAGATATTGAAATATATTGGAAGCACTTGAATTCGACGCACTCGAAATATGCATAAAAATGATTCCATGCAATATCACCAGGGTCATAGAGATTATATAGAGATGTAGTATAGTAACAACACTTGATGGTATAATTAACGATTATTTTTTTACTAGAGTCTACTGCGTTGCATTATAAGAAAGTTACGTGCACCACGTGAAACAACAAACGAATACGTCCATTATGTTAAATATAGTCTAAGTGCTAGAAGAATGGACCATGATTATTCTTCTGAGATTGAAAAATTATAGGCTATTACTATTCATTTACTATCGATTAAATCGACTCTCTACATATAAATATGATTACAGCAAAGAACGTGGCCTTAACGAAACGAAATCACTTTTAAAGAGAATTTAATGGTTCTGAAAGCGCGCAGACGATAAAGAGTTACCAAGACACTCATTAATTTCGGTTTGGCGTTTCTGGCATAAAATTTACCTTATACTACTTGAAATGATTGCTTATTAAAACTTTAAATTTTAAGGTTAATATTGAATATTGTGAGAGGCTGGAAGAAGGGCGTAAAGTAATTCTAATTAATCGAGTAGATACTAGAATTAATGAAAGAAAAATAGACAAACCATTTTATGATTTTATAACATAATTGTATTGCTATTGATTGAAATAGCAAGTAATGAATATACCTATTAAGATAATCCTAGATTAATTAGTTTAATCCGCCACGACTGCCCGAAACTAACATGAATCGTAGCAACCGTATTAAAAACATTTTCAATCCTAACAATACACTAATTATTAGGCGATCGTAATCGTAGACTAGGCTAGACTAGTTTTGTTTGTTTTCCGCTGTTTAATTATGTGTTTGCTCGTAGGTCACCGCCGCGTCTTTCTAGAGGGTAAATAATAATAATTGTGCGATAATGAACTACAATTAATTTAATAACGTTCTAAAGTTCTAACGTACGTTAAGACAAGATAAGCTAGGGCTGCACATCTATTGTAATTATTCGTAGTAATATGGAATAAGAGGAGTCGAGATTATTGATGATATTCATTGAGAACTATTGAGCTATGATATTGTAATGGCGGGCGTGTAGATAAGAGATATTTTAAACTAGAAACAATTGAGGAATTACTACATTCAAGGGCGTACTAAGCGAGAAATGTTTATCAATTATATCGGCATTGAAGACGAGTGAGGAGATGTTTCTCTTTGGTTCGGTTGACTTTTAACTGAGACCAAACAAAACACTATGCACTAATGTTAATGGAGATATTTTATAAGTATCATCATAATGTTACAAAGGAATGAATATTGAACAATATATATATACAAATATAATACAAGCAACTTATTGAAGCATTATAAGTTTCTAACCCTACGCTTTATGCGTCTAAATAAACTAAATATTGTCGGAGTCTAGACACCAACATATCTAGAAGTCTAGAAGGTAGTTTAGTAAGTCCACGAAATCTAAACAGATAGAAAATATTGCTTGAATAATATCAAAATTTGTGCAGTTGCACAATCCAACAGTTGAAAACAATCTAACGCGCCTACCTGTTTTTTTTTTGCACGCTGCGCAGGTAGAACGCCAACAACGTGTTTGTTTACTCCTTTCAGTGTTGTGTTCATCAGTGTGAAGTTCTATTTCTGCCACTGAGGTCAGCACCATGCAGACCCACTTAGTTGAAATACATTTAAATTGGTTTAAACGAGAAACTTACTTTTTTACAAGAAATACTGCTTCGATTTTCATGAATAATACAGATGTGTAAGCACGTTCAAGCAGCACTTAAAACTTATTATAGACTATTTATTCCCATACAGTCAACGCACTTTTATTTATGCGGGCGCAGATACTTTTCTAGCGCACAGGTGAGATATTTTAGCAAGCAGCGGATTCGCCGCATACTTCCCGTCATGTGGTTTTGATTAGGGTGAAGATTCAGGCAACAGATCAGACCTACTTTCCTGCAATAAATGCAAATTAATTCCGGAGACGTATTTATTTCATAAAATACTGATCTAATTTTCATAAAATTAGAATCAAGTTAAACTTTGTTTTTATTTCCACTTGAGATAAGATAGTTATTTATAAGAGAAAAAAACAATAAATTATTGAGTCTGCTTGATATACTTGAGTCTGCTAATAAATACCATTTTATCTCTAAAACCCTATTAAATTGCATTCATTCACTTATTTCAACGCATATTACATTGGTGCTTTTCTATGCCAAAGAGATAAGTATAAACGCAATACCAACGATTTGCTGCTTGTTCAGTGCGAAGATTTTCTTTTCGCCAATTCATCATTTTTAATAACACCATCAATTAATATGTACCCAGTGCTAAGTTGAATAATTATTAATAATTAATGCAATTCCTCTCACCTTTAAAAACCGGATATAATTCAGAAAGATCCTAAATATATAATCCTTCTACACCTTAACTAGCCTTCACATACATTTAAAAGAGGTGTCAATATAAACAATAGAAGTCATTTCGATAAGGCTTAAACAAAGCGTAACCCTAATACACTCGCAAATCACGCCTAATCTTAAAAATAAATTATGATCAAACAATTGCTGATACTGATGCAATAAATATAAAAGATAACCACTGCACTAAAGGATCCAGTGTAAAAATGGCGTTAAAGCTTACATTTGTTTTACTAGCAGCCATTATGGCGTCGGCTATCTTGGACACCAAAGGATATTCAATTCACAAGTACCAAGATACAAACTATACTGGTAACTATATACTCTTTTGCTTGCTCTTTTGTCACTAATTTTCTGAGTTTTACTTCCAAAAAGAATTTGAACGCCAAATCCAAAGAGGAATCGACACTTTGCTGACTAAAGAACTCTTCACGAAAGACCTCACACAAACTTTAGGCATCTTTTCACTTCGTAAAATTCTCTCAACTGAAGCAAAATATACTAGCCACAATGGTCTTCTATGCTCCGCATGCAATGCTTTCATGTCTGGCATTTTACAAGCACGCCGTCAAGGTGCAACTAGAAAACAACTCTTCAAATTTGCTCGAGCAATCTGCGTTAAGCTACACATTCATACAGAACATGTCTGTGAAGGTGTCATTGATCTTAATTTAGACTCAATAATGTACATCATAGATAATGCTCCAACTTTAGATGGGACCAGAATTTGCAGTATTTTAATACAATTTGCACAATGCAAAGCTAAGCACCCATCCACTTGGGAAATTGATATCCATCCGGGCATAAGCATACCAAGTAATCCCGTAAGTCAACGAAACATAAAACTTTATCGTCAAATTACAGATGCAAGTAAATATTAAATAATAATTCTATAGGGAGGTGGTAAGACTTTAAACATTCTTCACTTGACAGACATCCACTATGACCCTCTTTACAAAGAGGGCACCCATGCCCATTGTGACAACCCTATGTGCTGTCAGTTTGATAGTGGCAAAATTGAAAATGAAGACGATAAAGCTCACTATTGGTCAGAATATCATAAGTGTGATGTATCTTCTCACCTTCTTGATGATAGTTTTCGACAAATTACAGAAAAACATAAATTGGATTATGTTTATTTTACTGGCGATATCATCAGTCATCGAGTGTGGTCTACTAGCGTTAGGAATAACACAGATGACTTGATTTATGTTTATAAAGAACTGAAAAAATATTTCAAAGATATTCCGGTGTTTCCAATCATGGGAAATCATGAACCTCATCCATTAAACAGGTACTTTTCTAAAAATCCACTCTTCATAATTTTGTATTATTATTATTATTATTATTATGGTTATTCTAGTTGGCCCCCAACTGAAATAACACAAGATGATGTCTCAATTAACTGGATCTTTAAAGTAGCTGCTAGAGAATGGACGCATTGGCTTGGTGAAAAATGTAAAGATACCATACTTGCAGGTGGATACTATACCAAATTAGTCAAGCCAGGCTTTAGAATCATTGCTCTCAACTCCAATGTGGCATATACATTTAACTGGTGGTTATGGCTTGATGATGGTGATGTTTATAGTCAATTAAAATGGCTAGAGGAAGTGCTCTTTCAAGCAGAACAAAACAAAGAAAATGTCCACATTCTCTCTCACATTCCATCGGGAGACAGTACAGCGTATGCCCATTGGATGAACCAATTCATCAAAATTGTGCTTCGTTATCAAAACACCATCACTGGTATCTTTAATGGCCATACTCATCAGGATGAATTGATTGTCTATCACAATGATGATGGTACTCCTGTAAAAGCAATTGCTTACAATGGCGGTAGTCTCACTCCTTACTCAAATAGGAATCCGTGTTATAGAATTCTAAAGATTGATGATAAGAATTATGATGTGTTGGATTACGATCAGTGGATGTATGATGTCACGGAGGCAAATAAAAATAGTAGGGAGCCTCCAGTTTGGTACAAGTTGTATTCCTTCAAACAGGCTTATGGTGTGAGATCATTGTTTGGAGAGGATGTCGCTGATTTGGTTAAGAGAATGGCTGAGGAACCCAATAAAAAGTTGCTGAAACAATATTTGAAGTTTATAGACAGAGATGGTCCCTCTTCAAAGAAACCTTGTGATGAAAATTGTATGAAGGCTGCTTTAAGAGCTCTTGTTGTTCCTGTTTATGGTCAAGATAAACATGCTGACCAGATAATAGATTTGTGGAAATATAATGGCAAAAGTTAATTACTATGTATAATCAAACTGAACCATTTGTTTTCAAATTATCAATAATTTATCACTGTCTTTCATGTCATCACTTATTACGCTAAGTACCTATTTAAAAATTAGAATGATATGTTAACGATAACATAATTCTTATTGATTAGTAGAATTCATTCACTGCTTTACATGCTACAAATTGTTATAAATTGAAGTTGCTGCTGTCAACATTAGTTTAATCAGTGGAATCATCCAGAAGTAATTTCTTAAAGAGTGTACTTAAATTAGTATCATGTTGATTAAATTAGGTCTAATTCTGATACTGCTTAAAACTAACTGTCTTAGCTAGTAACATAGAATTTAAAATAGACAAATCAATTGTTTCTGGTAGAAAATATAGTGAGACCTTCACAGCATGCATTAATTAAAAGTCTAGAAAAAGAATATTTAATGATCGACAACACCTTTTCATATGAAATGGAAAAGAATTACTTTAAAAATTTAAAGCTATTTTGGGCAGGACTAAAGGATAAATCGCTTGCTACAAAAATCCTTCCAATGCAAAAAAAAATTGTAATTTGATTATTATTATTATTATTATTATTAGAACAGTGTAAATGACAGGTTAAAAATTAATTAATAATTTGACACTTACGTTTCTGTATTTTTATATTGCTGATATTTCAGAAGCATTCATTGTTAAAAAAGAACGTTAAAAATATGTTGAAGCAAAGGAATTATTTATTAAGACGTTTCAAAAAACACGATAAAAAGGTATTCATCACACCGCTTTGTAACCAATTCCTACTTATTTTATTCTCCTCCGAATCAAGCATGACGTATCCTTCGAATATTCTTCTTATGAATTCATGCTGGTCTTATTTCTCACACAACTCAACATAGAAGATAATAATTTATACAATGGATACTTAATCCTCAAATATGCAGGTCACAGTTTGACTTTTCTACGTTTCAAGCTTAAAAATTAACTATGAAAACAATTTCTTTCTTCTTCTTTAAGGTGTGATTTATATTTTATACATTATAGTAACAATTGTATTATCCTACCCTTTGATGTTGACAATCATGTTTTTTGGCAACTACACCCAACGCCAAATTCTCCGACTCTTTGACTTTGTACCCCTTTTCAAAGGACTGGGAGTAATAATGATCATCAACTTAGTCATCAATTTCCAATTCAGTACATACCACACTATTAAGTTTATGTACCTATTATCTTTCTCATATATGGATGATGAAAATCGCAAACATTTCTTTGGAATGCCACAATTGTATACTCCAATTTGGTATAGTTGTAATTTTACGAATGCGGAAAAGAATTGCTTTCCATTGGAATGGAGATCCAATGACACGAGAGAAGAACTTGAGTGCGATCCACATATTAAATACAGGCTATCAATATCCCAATTTATTAAGTAAGTTACATTATAATGGCTTTTAAACAGAAATGAAGTAATTGCATTGTAGTTATGAAGCAATGAGACAAAATCCAAAAGACAACAGTTTCTTCAGTATTCATGAAATCCTGGTTGGTCTACAATTGCTACAATTTGTTTTAATAACAGCTTGCCTTTGGATTAAACTTAAGAAAATTTGGCTTCAAATTTGGTTGATTTTGGAAATGACTGGAATGTTTATCTCCACCGTTATCACAGTTTATATTATGGTGTCTTTAGTGGGTAGAGTAGAGCACAATGCACCAAATTTAAATTTCTATGGACACAGACATGGTTTCTCTCATACTTTAGTAAGATGCTAATTTAATTTAGAAACTATAAATTGCTTCACATTTTTTTTAAGTTCTGGGCAACGTTGATAAGCCATGCTTCTAATACTATTAATTCCCCACGTATAATGTGGGTTGGAACAATAACTCCAGCTGGGACCAATTCCTACACGTCACTTTTATTAACTTGCATTTTAAAACTCTTTCGATTGGCCGTGAACATTATATTTGTGAAAATGGTCATGAATGATTTCATTGCACACCATAAACTAGACAAAGTTGATACAAACTGCTTTATTTATCTAGAAGGTGTTAAAAATCATGAAAATTGTCGTCAATTCTTTCAATTCCTTTTGTTTTTTAGGTCAGGACTTTATCTACGCCATAATGTTTGACGTCATAAGTCGTCTGGACCTTCCCTACGTATGGCTAGCCCTGTATACCATCTCTAAAGTCCTTTTAACATGGGTGGACAATGCATTGACTTGTTGCATTATCATGATTATCCTTGCAGATGAGTACAAAGCAATGCAATATTGGCCTCAAGCCACTGCAACACTGCTTAGTTTGATTCTGTTTGTGATCAGTCTAATATTGCTGACACCAATTGGATCGACTTTGTACTACATTTGGCATCACTACCAGTACACATTACTTTGTGCATTTGTATTATTGATGACCACGATTACCTTCAACTTTTTCTATTCGACTGATGCCATTTCGAGTGATTATTACTACAAGTTTGGAATTTTCCCAACCAATGTTACGATGACAAATATGAATGTATCTTCACTATTAACATTTGTAAGTACCTTAAAAGGAAGTTTTAGGAGGAAGTAGAAAATAATTGGAATACCTGCGTTTTAGTTTTCCTTGGCTGCTGTTCTTCACTCCTTGATTTTTGGAATCAAATATATGAATTTTCAGAATTTTGGTTGTCTCTTCTTCTCTGGTATTTGTATATCACCATTAATTTTCTTGATGATGAAGTTTATTTCCTACGGATTGCGCGTAAATTTCCTAGCATCTTCGAACAAAAGCTTAAACAGAGCCATAAATGTTCATCATTTTAGAGTCGTTATATTTTTATTGATCGTCCTCTGGAAACCTGGGGACCAATTGATACAAACCAACTCAAAGCGCGTAAACTATTCATTACGGACCGACAAGTCAAATATCGACACTCAAAGTATATTTGCCCGCATAATTGTCTGCATAAGTGTAAGAACTTCAAGTCGGATGAGATTAATGTGATGGACAGAAAATATTTTCAATATATAAGTCATTTAATTAATAGGAACCACGATAAAGTAACTCATCTAATCGATTAGCCCAATTTCCATTGAATTATTACCTAGATTTTAGTATCATTTTCTCTTGAATGTCCATGAAATAAATGAGGAAACTCTGAAAGAAACAAAATTGAAGGATGAGGGAAGAAAATCCATATTTGAAATCGATTTGAATGCACCAAGTCAGATAATTTTGGAAGGATTAAGAATTGAAGCATTTGGCCAGAAAATGCGTCGTGAATTAACTGGATCATTCAATAATTTATCGTATAAATAATAACATTTTAGACTACTAACAGGAAACACACTGCACACTGCACTGCAACTTGACTTGCCCGTTAAATCAGTCTCGATCGATTAAATCGACTATCTACTCTCTACTTAAAAATATGAATACAATTTACAAGGCCAAACGAATTTTTGAAGAGCATTTATTGGTTCTGAAACCGCGTAGAACAATTACTATGAAATTGAAATTGAATGACTTAGAAATTGTTTGCAATGCAAATCACACATGTATAATATTGCAGCAAGCAACGGGTTTGTTTACTTTTTTCAGTGTTGTGTTCATCAGTGTGAAGTTCTATTTCTGCCACTGAGGTCAGCACCATACAGACCCACTTAGTTGAAATACATTTAAATTGGTTTAAACGAGAAACTTACTTTTTTACAAGAAATACTGCCTCGATTTTCATGAATTTAACGTCAAATTAAAGCTAATACAGGTGTGCAGGCACGTTTAACCAGCACTTAAAACTAATTATAGACTATTTATTTCCATATTCCAATACAATGAATCATACGATTGTGAGGTGTTTTCAACCATACACTCAACGCACCTTTCTTTTATGCGCGGCGTAGGTACTTTTCCAGCGCATTTGTTTGCTTCTCGGAACACAACTATGTAATTTCTTTACATCCTAAGAAAATTTCACTTATAATTAAAATAGACTCGCAAATCACTCCTAATCTTAAAAATTACGATCAAACAAATGCCTGATACTGATGCAATAAATACAGAAGATATCTACTGCATTCGAGTACCCAGTGCAAAAATGACATTAAAACCTTTATTTATTTTACTCGTAGCCATCAAGACGTCTGCCATTTTAAACAAAAGAATGAAAATGTTAACATCCTCTCTCACGTTTTATTCAGAAACAGTACGTAGGTTTACTAGTTATTAAATTTCTACTTCGTTGTCAAAATACCATCAATGACCATACCTATTAGGATGAATTGATTGTCTATCACAATGATGATGATACTCCTGTGAAGCAATTGCTTACAATGGCGGTAGTCTGACACCTTACTCAAATAGAAATCCGTGTTATAGAATTCAAAAGATTGGTGATAAGAGTTATAATGTGTTGAATTACGATTATCTTCATAATACATATAATTAAATTTAAGCTCAAAAAGTTATTTTAAAGTTTGATTATAAACTCTATGAAAATTCTCAATTTATCATTATTTTATATGACATCAGATATTACGTCAGGTATCAAGTTAAGTACCTGTTTACAAATTACTATCTAATGATTATGAAAAATTACTAAATTAATAAAACTGAATTATAATTGAGATAACAGAAATCTTGTTTTAGTTCAATCAACACTTTAGAATTTACGTTCACTTTAACTATTATCGACATTTACAAAGCCCGTGATTGGCGGTAACATACACGTAATTAAATAATATGACTTGCGTATTTGTAAGTAATATTTAGGATGGGTACAATGACTTTTTCATAAAGATGTTAGATATTTTAGCTATAAACTAACTGTGTGCGACATACCAGCAGTTATAAATTCATGTTGCTGCTGTTAGCATTAGTTTAATCAGTGGAATCATCCAAAAATAATTTCTTAAAGAGTGTACTTAAATTGGTATCATGTTAATTAAATTAGGAGTTATTCTAACACTGCTTGAAACTGTCTTAAGTAATGACTTAGATCTTAAAATAGACAAATCAATTGTTTCTGGTACAAAATATAGTGA